>WAAD01036321.1:18800-34518 GCA_013389945.1 Fregata magnificens | reverse complement strand
AGAAAGCATAATTCACAAAAGGATTCCCAAAGGGACCTAATAAGATTTTTTGCTTTTAAAAGGAAAGAGACACAAGAGGCATTAACAAGAGTCAGTGACCAGGTGAAAATGCAATGAGGAGGAAGGACCTGAAGTGATGAGGACTACCTACCAGAAACAACTGGAGAGGGGATGGACCAGCAAGCAACCTACATCTCAGGCTGCCGTGTTTGCCAGCACTGCGCCCTCTCAGCCCACCCCTTCATACATTGGGTGGAACTGTGGAAAGGCTCGAATGCATAAAACAGAGGGTGGGGAGCTGTGTGTGAAGGGTAATAGCACCAGTAATCAAAAAAAAAAAAAAAAAAAAAAAAAAGAAAAAAAGAACAAACAAGAAAAACTATCAAAACACACAGACATGCTTGAAAAGTCAGGTGGTTCTCTCAAGCTGCTGGTTTCCTCAGGGATGCCCTTTTCAAAAACTATTACTTCCTTATGCGGAAGATAATTTATCACAGAATCGCTTTTTTAAACTTCACCTTGTTGTGACAGTGACAAAACAATAGGCTCAACACAAATGCTCAGTAGTGCATTTCAGAAGCAATATTTGCCAGATTTTTCATTGGTCTCATAAACCAACCTGAAAAATAAAACTTAATGCCTGGCAGCAGCCATATATAATTATTCTTCTGAAAAGAACTAATATAACATTTGGGCTGATTTAGAACTTGGCATAAAATAATTACACAGAAAAAAAAATTTACGCCCTACAAGCCTCATACGCTATAGAAGTTTGGCGTCATTTTTATTCTGAATGCGTTCAGTACTGCAGCCACGGCCCCTCCACTACAGTACCACAAACAACAATAAAACACCTGGTTTATACGCAAAAGAGCTCAGTCCCGAGGGGCAGTGAATCAAGCTGGGCCTTAAAACAGTGCAGGTTCATGATGAAAAAGAGCATAAAAGCATTTAGAGTTCACAGCTGACAGCAGCCTTACTCCCTCAGCAAACACTTGATCAAAAATATCTTGCCCCTGCAGACCATACAGTTGACCGCTGCTCCTCAAAACAGCTACAGAATAAAGGAGGGGCTTATCAGAGGAAGAAAATTATCACGGGGAATGTGCTAACGGTATAAATTAGAGGCAGATACCTAGAAGGTTGAGACTTGATGATTTATTTTAATCAGGCTGTATTTTCCTGAACAGTTACGTCAGTAGGATAAAAAGTAGAATACCATAGTAATGATGAAAAATGGTAAGTGAATAAAGGAGAAATAAAATATCAGAGCCGTGGAGGATAACATTTAGCTTGATTAACATGACTTTGAAAATCTAAAAGGATATAAGGAGTTTTTACATGAGACTATGTAACAAAACAAACCAACAAATGTAATTTATGTCTGAGCCAAAGCAAGCTTTGAAATCCATCATTTATTGACTTATTTTACTGTTACAAGCACTCTGCTGTTCAAAACAAGCAATAACTTAAGTGTTATTCTTATTAGCTTTTCAAAGTTGGAATAAAGTTGATGTTTTCAGAGCAACCTGCTTAAAAACACAGGGAATATGAGGAAGAAAAATATACCCTGAGTTGCTGTACAGTTACCTGTCTTTTTGAGATCAAAGCAAAATAAATGTAATCAAAGGAAGCTGGGGCATGACCATTTACAAGGCTGCTGCTTTTTTTTTTTTTTTTTTTTTGTTTAAGGTGTTAATGCTTATGAAAGCATTGAGAACAGCTCATTACTCATCTGGTCCAGTTTCATGCTACCAGTAGCCCTTTCAGGCACGTGTTGAAGAATGAGACACGTAAAGCCATACCTTTGCATTCAGGTGTGGAAAAGTATTGGGGTTCTATTATCATTTTAAATGAAAATTTAGTTGACTTTTCCTTAGAAGCAGGCAAACTTTCAAAAGCATGCCTCCCTTAGAGAAAACCGCTCAGAAAAGCAATGGGAATTTTGTTCTGGGGTACGGACTTTCAAAGGTACTCAGGCACCTCCTGAAGGAGACACAATAACTCAATTCCTCATTTATTGGATTTGCTATAGATTCTGTATATTCTGTTGCGCTAAAGAGTGAAGCAGAGAGGGTACTTCTACCTGGACACTATCCTCTACATCATGCTGAGTTGTCTGGACAGCAAGCAGAGAGGACTACATCCACCTTCCTAAGAGCAACTGAACATGCTGAGCTTTCCAACAAGGTGGGTGGCAAGAAGAAACCATGTAAATTGGGGCTCCTCAGGAGAAGCAAGAGGAGCTGGCCTGCAAGCACTCTAACCGTAAGCCCTACAGACAACTGAAACATTTTCTGGATCGTCCAAGAAAGGTCTGGGCACAATTACCTTTTTTTTTCCAAGTCTGGGATGCCAGCCAAAAAATGAACACTGTTGGAAAGGACATATGCTGTTGTTACTGCAATCGGACTTGCTTGCAAATCTTTCTTCTTCCCTCTTTCAGTAGCTCTGCAGTCCTTTTGCTTAGTGAGCTGTCATTTTTAGTTTAGTTTTGTGCATTTTAATAAAACACTTCATTTTCCAACAAGGTAAGGTGGGGAATTCTTTTGACACAGAAGAGAAAGAAAGGAGACCAATTTGGGATCCCATCACAACTGTTAAACATATCACCTGGTGTTAATTACACTTTGAAAAGAACTGAAGTGGCTCAGACCCCCTGGCCATCACCAAAACCAAGTAGGCTTACAAACCCAACATGCTCAATCTTTCAAAAAAGCTTTTTAGATACCTATCCACAAACGTAGGTTCCACTAAATGGCGTTGGTTCTCCATACTTAAGTATTCTGGGATGCATCCAAATCATCTACAGCGAAGAGATTCCCAAGCTAAGATTAAACTGAACATACTGTAAATCCAGCTGCCAGCTTTACAGCACTGTGCAGAGACACTGCTTCAGTCGAAACAAGCGCAGCCAGCTTTGTCTGCAGGCCTCCTTACAGGCTTTCAGCAGCAGCTCGCTGGTCTGAACAGTGTTTCACATGTGGCAATGTTGCTCCCAAACCTAAGCCACAGACAGTATTTCCTGGTATCAGGCTCCATAATAATGCATGCATAAAACCAGAGAAAAACTCACTGTACTCTTTGAAGACATATTGTAAGGACTCCTGAAAATAAGAGATAGTAGAATAGTTTAAAAGGCACTGAATATTTTACCTATCTTTACTACCAAGATTTAAAACGAACTGTTCAAATTAATATTTTGAGAAACTTATTATAAGCAACCAAAATATGTATTTTCATAGATTAGAGAGAATTTTTACTACAGCTCTGCAACAGCCAGATCATTTTCTCATTCAAATAAGTTACCTGGGGTAGGTGGGAAAGTGAGCTTACAACAACAAAAAAAAAAACATTTAAAAAATTATGAACAATGCTAATTAAACTATGACGGCTATTTAAAAAAACCAACCAACCAAAAACCAAACCCTCAGCTAAGAGAGAGCTGTATTCAGGAAAAAAAAAATTTAGAAGTAAAAATTGGTAAAAGACATTTTACTAAATTATTCTCTTTCCACAAGCATTCCCACACAAATACTGTCTTCTATAGCTGTAAATAATACTCACAATTGGCTATCTAACAATCTTGAAGGCTGAAGTCCTCTACACACAAAAATGTTACAGCACCAACACGTGTTGTAAACTTCTTTACAGCCTGACAGGAACTTACTAAGACTTAATCACAGAGCTCATTTCTTTCTATCGAGACATTTAAGGAAAGATGACAACTTCAGCATTGTCATGATATAAGTGAGTGCAATACTGAATTACATCCTCCAGCTAGTAGTCATTTCAATTCAAAGTATTACAGATTATTTACCATTTGTACAATGGTATGGCAACGTGTCCTACTACAGTTTTGTGCCCTATGTTTCTATGCCAGAAGTGTACTCATCTCCAGCCCCATCCTCTGCTGTTCCTGACTGGACTCCCCACATGGACACAAACCTGCTCCATCACCTCGCTGTGCCCGCAACTGTTGATTAACCCTGTGACCACCATCCCTGCTCTGCCCACCCTGCTCAGGTCCTGTGGGACTGCGTCCTGGTCAGTGGGGATGCTGCCCTACCAGTGTTGGGGTCACCCTGGCTCAGCTCCACCACACTGCTCACTATACAAACACTAATAGTAGCTAACACTTTTACTACACCTAACAAGCTACTTAATGGGATGTAGTAAAACAGGAGCATCACCGACAGACACGACGTGAAACAGAACAGAGGACACCATTGATGAGCGTACCCCTACCTTCAGAACAGACCTCACCCTCAAGGATTTCCTCTGGTCATCATCTCTCCTCAGTATGTGCCATCAATGGCATGTCCCAAGCCACCATCAGAATTCGAGCACATGGATCGTTCCAACTTAATCAAGTGAACAGTTCCAGCGGAGTGAAAATATTTCTTGACAGTGTTAGCAAAAAGATGACAAAATAGCTGCAGTGTCCGACGAGTCCAAATTCATCTTAGTTCACATGGATAGAAAAAAAAAATCAACTTCTGCTTTACATTGGATTAGTTGTAAATAATGCAATTCAAAAGCAAACAGAAATTAGTAACATGCTATTACCATACAGAGGACTGAGTTGAACAAGAGGTGAATTTTGTGTGAGCTCAGTTGGTTGAGCTCAACAGAGCCTGAGTGGGTAAGAACAGATGATTCTGGGATTGAGTAGTTCAAGCATGCAGGAGCCAGCAGAGCCAGGGCTTTTAGGAACAAGAGCACCTGCCCAATGTAGAGCTCAAAAGAGCTAAATGAAGAGGGACAAATGGATTCTGAGCTGCAGGGTAGAAACCCTATCATTTGACACCGAACACAATAAAAAGCCATTCCCCAAAAGGCAAAAGAAGATCCGTTTGCTCCAACATCAGTGGCAGACCTTTGCCAGTGGCGTAGGAGGAGACCTGAGCTCTCAACACTGTGAGATCTCCACGGTAGTCACTATATTCACATTGCCTAAGGAAGGGCCAGCTGGGACATTCAGAACAGATCCAGGTTTGATCTTCCCTGGAACGTGGCTGAGGTGGGCTCACCCATACCTATGAACCCTATATTCCTGCTTTGGAATCTGTTTCATACTTTTGTGAAACTCAGCAAAAATACTTCTCCCCTCACCCCTTGCTACCAGATGCTTAAATCTATTCCTGGCTCTGCCACTCGTTTGTCTTGGCATTCACATAAACGCCACCAATTCCCACATCACGGTAAAAGAGTTGCTTATAGGAACAGGCAGCGGAGAATATAAAACAAGAACGGCTGACTTAGCGGTGGGTAGCATAACAGTAACAGATATCCATTACAATGACAGTGACGTGCTCCGGGGAAGAAATTTTCTTCCAGATGAGCAGCATGCCAAATGTAAATCGTGTTTCCACAAGAAGAAAGGTTTCACAAAAGAAGAACTTGGCAAGAATTAATTTTAAGACATGCCAGTAAAAGAAGAATCACTTGGTGAAAATAAGGCAGATAAATATTTAAATGCATCATCTAACTTATTGAGCTGACCTAGACATGCTACTCTTGCTTCTGAAAGGATTTTCACAGTACCCACTTTTAGCCATGACAAAAGGAAGGGAAATATGCAGCTCGACATGTAGTTTGTGGAAAACAGTATTCTGTATTCAAAACCATGTCACGGAAAGAAATTCTGCTTATGTTTTGAACGCACTTGTGAACAAAGATTTCAAAACAAGTTTCTTTCAAAAGATCACCGGCATTCTCTTTGCTTGCAAGGAATAGAATAATAGAGCTCTCTATGTTAATCTCCTGTGGGTATACACATGAGTTAATAAACAGTAACTCCAAAAATAAAGTAATACCAAAACACGTACAAAGCACGACATAACAGTTCTGGCAATTACTTCCAGAGGATTGATCACAACAGTCACCTCCCACTGCCCAGAAGAAAACTGATTTTAAGTAGGCTTAAAATGTATTAAATACTCCTGTCCTTGCGCTGCTTTACTGGAATTGTAAAGGAGAAGACAGTCAAAGAATATTGCTAGTAAAATGACATTCCATGTTTCAAAATTATATGAAAGAAATAAATTGTTGAGATACGCAGTTCTTCATTTGCAAAGGTAAACTGACAATCTGAGACTATGAATGGATCGAGTATCATAATCTGAATAATTTATTCTGAATACTCAAACTGTCAAAGATGAGCTGTTCAGAAAACTTTAAATCACCCTGAGGAGAACTGCCTCAAAAAAAAGTAAATCTCAAATACATTTTGAAAAGGCCTCAGCATTACAGAGCATAATCATTATTCACAAAAAATATACCTACCACAAAATGGAGGTAAATTCCCAATTTTTGTCTTTTTAAACTTCAATACTAGGGAAGACCTGTGGTCTTGCCTGATCTGCTAATTACTCCTACAGTTATTCAATATTTAGTGAACAAAACTCAATAGCTTGCAGTTGAATTAGTGCCTGTGGGTACACAGAGACAGTTGCAAGTTGGCAGCACAAGAAAGATTTCCGCAGATGCAACTTAGAATCATAGAATCATAGAATCACTAAGGTTGGAAAAGACCTCTAAGATCATCAAGTCCAACCATCAACTAACACCACCGTGACTCCTAAACTAGGCCCTGCAGTGCCACGTCTACACCTTTTTTGAACGCCTCCAGGGATGACGACTCCACCACCTCTCTGGGCAGCCTGTTCCAATGCCCAACCACTCTTTCGGTAAAGAAATTCTTCCTGATGTCCAGTCTAAACCTCCCCTGACGCAACCTGAGGCCACTTCCTCTCGTCCTATCGCTAGTTTCTTGGGAGAAGAGTCCAACACCCGCTTCACTACAGCCTCCTTTCAGGTAGTTGTAGAGAGCGAGAAGGTCTCCCCTCAGCCTCCTCTTCTCCGAGCTAAACAGCCCCAGTTCTCTCAGCTGCTCCTCATAAGACTTGTTTTCTAGACCCTTCACCAGCCTCATTGCCCTTCTGACTTGAGCCAAGACACGACACCTGAACACGTGCGCAGACAACACAATGAAAAACAAAATAGCTTTGATAACTGCATACAAGTCCTAAGAACCTACAGAGGTAGATGAGACAGTCAGTGATGAAAATAAGGAGAAAAAAACCTCTCACCCCTGAGGGTGATTTAAGGACATCCATTTCACCTCCCCCCGAGAGCACCAATACCAGGTTAGGATATTTTTCTAGACAGCTGACAGCACAAAAACGTATTAAATAATTCCAACTCTATCACTTACCAACTGTATTTTCTATCCTTAAGAATAAACTAATCAGTTTCGAAAAGGACGACTTCTTTTCTCCCCTATTTCCACCCCAAATTATCTCCTGCTTTCTGGCACTTTGATTTTTTCCTTAAAAGACATAATTAACAACAAATTACTGAAAAAGGAGAGTTTAAGAGATCTTTAAGAAAAGCTCTGCTTAAACATTGGCCACTGCTGATGTCTGTGCTCATGAATAGAAGGGGAATAATAAGCTCATCCATTTTACAGCTTATTCAGTCTTTACACATTTGTCCTCCATGAGAAACACATGAGAGTGAATTTAAATCTGTGGTATAAAAATAGCATTAGACACCAAATTGATTCATGACTTTTCAAGGAAATCGTTAATACTAAAATCCTAAGAACGTATAATTTCAAAATGGAAATGAACAAACAGGCTTGAATGAAACAAAAATAATTTCCATAAATTTAGGCCTCTCTTCCCACCTCATTAATTTATAAACTAACTCAAATTGTCAGCTAAGAAGTGATACTTTCTTGCACTAGTTTACATTTTGATTTAAACAACTGGAGGCAGTGAGTGGAGCACCAACATGTATGAGCCAGCTGCTAACACATGAAGAACGGGAGGAAAACCACAAATACAAGTTACAAAAAAAATTTCCATATTCCATCTTGTGGAAGATTATTAGCTGAGTATGCGAGAATTCTCTAACTTTTAGTTCTTACACTTACCCTTCATCTGCTCGACTCTAACCCTTCTCACCTGAGAAGAACAGCAGCTATACTATTCCAGGCAATTTACCCTTTCTTGAAATACAAATTTGTTATGCTCCAATAATATTCCTGTTGTTGCATTTAATAATGATTCTTGTGACAGCTGATTAAGACCAAATAAGCTTTAGTCTTAATCGGCTGTATCTCTGAATACAAAAGAAGGAAAACTCTATCTCTGGCAACCAAATATGCAAGTCATGACAGAAAAAGAGGAATAGTCCAAAGGTACATTATTAAGCTGTGGCATATTAGCCAATTTTCCTCTATTATGGAGAAATTTGAGGACAGTACTTGGACAAGAGCATTCAGAAAATCCTCAAGTGTGAAATAAAGTTCTGCCAAAAGAATAACCAAGTCGGCTACGACTGGGTGTCTCTTGATACTCTTGCACCCCGCTGCACGCTTCCCACCTCAAAACCAAGGAGCACAGCGGTAGTCCATAAGTCCCTTCCTGGTGCTATTGCTGAAACTTTCCTGGATTGTACACTGTTCCCAGGGGATTTCTACAGCCCAAACTAACCCCTTTCTCCAAGACTAACCAACACACTCCTAAATGGCACAGGAATGCCCTGAATGATCCAGAACTAGAGCCAGTACCTGCGAGGGCTGTGAACACCAAGCTGTGGGCTTTCTTTAGGGTGGCCTCAGGATCTGACTGTATCTTCAGAGCCACATCTAGACTCAATCTAAAACAGCCCATGCAACAGTTATTCATCTGGATGACTTAGAAAAGCGTCAATAGGAAACACCCGAGCTCCCAAATCAGTCCGGGTGTGGGAAGACAGGGTTGAACTACACAGTGCTCTGCAATGTGGTAAATTCAGTCTTCAGTCCTCAGTAGCAGCCCTAGCACTGTGCAGCCACGTGGCATACACAAATCAATACAAATCCACTCCTCTTGTTAAAATTTGTCCAAAACATTCTGAAAGGGTAACTTCTTCTGATCGGAGTTGCTTAATCTGGCAGATATTAGATCTAATGTATCACCTTTCTTCCTATATAACAACATAAAGCCGGAATAAACTCCATACCGCGTGCCCTAATTTGACAAAACGTTATTATGTGCCTGGGCCTGATCCAGATCAGATTTGTATTGCTGGATAATCTAATGTTGCACAGACCCAGTATTAATAATCACAGAATAGCATCAGCGCACACAAATTCAGCAAAAGACTACTGATGCTCAACGCTACAATCATATTAGCCACCTAGATTGCATCAGTAGCTAAATGACATCGCTAGACTGAACTGCAAGCCTCGGCCGCCAAGTGTCTAGACTTATTTAAGCATTCTCAGATGTATACATGGGACCTGAAAAAGCAGCAGTATCTGTACAATAAGAGCAATTACTTTTACAACCGAAGAAAAGTTGGTGGTTCAGAAGCGAAGCTGATTGAACTCCTCCTTCCCACGTACAGCAAGATAATATTTCATTCAAAGATTTATTTATTGGCTGCAATACCTTAACTTACGCTATTATATATATACACAACATACCACATCTCCATTGCTACAGTAAACCAGATTCCAGAGTGGTAAAGATACATTTGAAAAGGAATACTTTCCACAGCTGGTGAAAAACGTTCACAGATACTTTAGGAAGCTGTAAGATTGTCTAAAGATGTGAGAAAAATCTATGTGTGGACACATAGGCCTACAGACAATTGCACAACTTAGACTGGAAATCGACTGAAGAGGCTGCTGCCTGGAAACATTTCACAGGAAACATTTCACAGGAACGATAACAACATATAAGCTAATAATTTGATTTTTTCCCATTATAGAAATGTAATTGTTAACTGCTACAAAACAAATAATGCACCAAGCCAAAAGTTAAATGCAAAGAGTCCTCAAACTGCACTTCTGGGGAAGCTAAGAAAAATCAGTACAAAATTACAGTACTTTACAGCTTGGTTTCTTTTACCTCTTTTACATTTTTCTCAGAAACACTTGAAATAGTAAAACTAAGATTATTTTTCTTTCATAATGCTACATATAAAGCTGATTTTTGAACGATAAGAAGTAATAGGTGAAAATACATTGTTTTAAAATTAAAGACTGAGATGCTCATAAAGACAGTAAACTATAACTTAGAAGAATATATAACTTTATAAATCCTAACACCTCCATGCAACATGCTAGCACCTGCACAGCTTAAAAGAAAATCAAGTCCTCCCTTCTGCAGCCAGAAACCCAGAGCTAAGGCTGAAAGCTCTACTTTATTTTAGTCATGTTAATCCCCATGGAATAGCTTTAAGTCTTGTTTAGGTGCTGACTACACAAGGCTGTCTTCAGCTCATCTTATTTGTAACATTTTTCCCCCCATTGAATGTCAACTGACTCATCTCATTCCTGGTAAAGAGAGAGCTACTGCAGACAGTGCAACAAGTCAAAGGAGCGAGCCTTACGCGTGATATAGAGACTTAATAGGCCTACAGACACATGAACCTGCATGCTCCACATGGCAACCTTCTACGGAAACAGCTATTTCACCAGGCTTAGACTGCCTCCTTCCACCAGTGATGTCTCTGGGACAGCGTGCTACACTACCATGAGATGGGCGTTACCTCCCTTCCTTCCCACTGCTGCTTTTCCTAACAAAAAGGGGAAAGCAGGAGCTTGAGATGCACTGTTTTACTTGTCAGTGTATAAAATAAACGTGAGCTTTTAACTAGATGTACATGACTTCACAAAATTTTACAGAACAGTCTCCTAACTTATCTTGGTTTGTACATCCGCCATATACGCATAAAGAAAGTTATGGGAACATACAGGACACGAGCAAGTTGAAACTCCTTTACGTGTTTGACACATCTCATCTCAGCCTGCTCTCCCTGCTAAGGCTTTCCAGGGCCAAACGCCAAGATTAATTGCTGCAGATTTTAGTTCCGCTAATTAGAACTCAGGAACTCTTAGGATGTAAAATAACCCAACACTTCTCACAATTACATCTGAGTATCTGTTGAAAAAACCCACACTGTGCTTCAAAAACCCAAACACCTTGAGTAGACTTGAAGCGGACTTTTGAATGTTTAAAAAAACCCATTAAATGCTATTTTAAACCAATTACATAGCCTTGGTGGCATGTTCAAAATTCAACTGCAAAACCAAAAAAATTCTCAGATAAAAGAATTTCAAAACAGCAATTATATCAGACATATTTCTGTAGGAAAGGTATATTTGAAGAAATCAAGATGCTGAAGCACCTTCTCATCCTCCAAGTCATTAATTCATCCTTTTTCTGAAACAAAAGGGAAAAGTAGGAAAAAGACCATAGAGCCGCAGCGCTTAAGAAATGCTATTCTCACTACATCTGTGTTCAACCACAGCAACTTTCCAAATCAGAAAATGGTATTTTACTACAACAATTTTTCCCCTTAGCCAAAATGTCTTAAGGCAGCCAGACTGGAATCAGCATACGATCCACGCAGGAGATGGATAGCAGGACCCTTTATCTTTAAGACTCATTAGTTCAATTCCAGCCCACACTGGCAGTCACTGAAAATTTTATTAACTAATGGCTGTTCAGAAGCCATCACACACAGTCCATAGAAAATGTATTAGTACACTTAAGCCCCTCTCAGAAGAGAGGCTACAGATTTTGTGCCTCTAGAGACACTTTCTTCAATCCCTGTCAATTGCCCCCGAAAAACAAGTTAAAATAGTTTGGTATGGCACAGAAATTTGCAGTGACATTGTCAATGTGCTTTAGTAATCAGGTCCATTCCCCCAGCATTACATACAACTAAACTGAAAATAAATTTCTCCAATAGTATCAGGAAAAAAACACAGCCTGGGTTCCTGCATATTTGTGTCCTATTTCCCATTTAATCCTCCACTGCAGGGAGTTATTGATGGGGATTTGTAGAGTGATCACACATTCTCTACCTCCCCGGGAAGTGAGGCTGACAAGAGATTGCTGCCAAGATAGCAGGAAGGTGAAAAGATATAAAAATAATACCAAACCCACCGACAGCCATGAAAGCTCATTCCCACACTTACCTGTGTTTGCATAAATACCAAACATCCCCAAAGAAAATTACAGAGATTTACGTACGGAGAGAAGAGAGAGATCATGCAATTTGTGGAGACGGTCAAACTATTCATTAGTGCTCTATACCATCGTAAGGGCAGGGAGGGGAAGAAACCAACAAATAAAGAAAAAAAAAAATCAAAAGCAGAATAACATTTACTGATTTACCTAGGATATGCAAGAACACAAACAAAATATTCATAACTACAGAGTTTTTGTTATGAATGCATTACCAAGACACCAGTTCATATTCTTCTTCACGTTAGGGTAGATCTTTTAGAGTTACACTGATCTCTATGTTGGCACCTGGCTAGCACACTAACTATTAGCTATGTACACAACTTATACCCAAAACAAGTATCTATTAAAATTTGGACAGTACTTGCCCATATTCTATTAACTTTGTAGCTATCCTGACATAAAACATGGAAAGGCAAATATCAAGCAGCAGGTGACAGAGGTACAGCTATTCTGCCTGTGCACCCCCGTTGTACGCGAGGTTACCCAACACCCTGCCAAGAAGCCTGCAACACTGCAGCCTGCTTCCTCCCTCACCCCAACCTCTGCATTTTGTTCCAAACTCTGTTTTAGTCAGCCATATCCAGCAGATCTCAATTTTGCCTCTTTTAGAAGTCATTTCCCAATAGTCTACTTTCCATTAAGAACCCTTTTTAAGGATTCAAAGCCTGGTAGCATTTCAGTATGCTCACCTTAAGGAAAAAAGCACAAGCAGCTCTTCATGAAGCCCCCCAAAAACTTGGGGTGCAGTTGCAATGAAAAAGTCTGAAGTATGAATAAGTCTCATTTGTTCAGTCTTTAAAACAATTTAAAACCAAGTTCAAATTCAGTAATGAAAAAAAATCCAGGGTGAAAATAACTCTCTGCCTATAAAAACACTTCCTGTACAACTAGAAGAATTAAATTTTGCCGTTAATATGATCTCAAGTACTATCATCCACTCGGTTAAACAAAGGAAGAATGAAAAAATAATTCATTTGTACCTTAAGAAATGTAAAGTTCACCCCTTCTAGGATTCTTCACAGGAACACAACGATAATCTAATATACTACTATACCTAAATTACTTGATAGAAAGATATATTAATCCAGTGGCGGGAAACCATCAAATCCTAACATCTATGCCAATCTCTCAAGGAGATCTTTAAAGGTCAGACATGGTAACTGTGTGTCCGACTATGAAAACATGGACTAGTTATTTCGTAAAATACTTCTATTCCCTGAGATTTGCTGGTCTCCAGACTTTTTGTGATTTAGAAATGATTGAACTCAGTATGCTTACAAGCAACATTCAACACAAAGGAACTAAAGATACACTTCTAAAGAACAGGATTTTCTGTTTATTCAGTTGCTAGAACGTGATGAATATGTGCACTGGATGAAATGAAATGTCACGCAGAGGTGTTAAAATCAGCAGATTCTTTCTCTGCACCTACTGGCAATTCCAATACAAAGTATGTTTGGTCATTGGAAATGTTGTATAAACATATAATCTGCGTATTATCCAAACGTCTATCACTACAGCTTCGCTATCACTTTTAACAACTATATAATGCCAATTCTGAGACTAAATGGCAAACAATCTGACAAAATTTTTGATAAACTGTTCTAGTGAATTCACACACAGGGTAAATACACTCACCCCGTTGATCCTGGCATTGATATCCACGATTTTTACTTTCAGGCTGCACGCTCTATAACACAGCAATGTCCAATCCTTGTACCAAAGCTCCCAATGTATCAAAAACTGGTATTCAAACATTTTCCTACCACAACACACTGCTTCAGCTGACCTTCCTTATTACCCTTTATATCCTCTGTTCGTTCCCTTCTCAAGATTTTTACAAAAGATTTTTGGTGGCAGAGCTGTTTTGACTAATTTATAACCCCATACCATTTATACGGATTCATCTTCTAACGCACAGGAAGGATGAAAGGCTACAGAGGACGAGCTCTGGTAACCAAACTATTTCTACCACATGCAGCAGGGGTCATTCTGTAGACCTAACTGAGGCCCTACTGGTGATGAATCAGCTCTCAGTCTGCTGCTTTCACTCGGCGTTTCAAGCTGTAGCGTAAAACATGTAAAGAAATCAGCCGAGGGCAGTGCTGTAGAGCACAAATTGATACTGTAGCCAAACCAACGTGTCACACAAATGGGAGTGTACTCCTCAGGATACAATAGCAGCTTGCCCAGAACCAAAACATCAGCATATTAAAAGAGCATAACTAACAACAGTGTATTAATATTTTGCAACATTGATGGCATAGCCAGACACTACTTATAAACATCTTCTGTAAGCATGTGAACATGACCACAAAAAGAGGCCAAAAAAAAAGGGGGTGCAGTTGCATGCAGAAAGCATCCAAGTAACAAAGCATTACCTGATCAGTTAGTCTTCTAATTCCCCGATATATACGTGTGTGTGTGCGTGAGCGCCCACGCACGGATGTGTACTCATACACATTCAGGGGCAACAACACCCATCATTTGGCAGGGATCCAAATTCGACTCTAGCAAGCTAAGGCATATGCCCTGAACCTGAAGGCATCGGGAAGGCATGCACACACAGCTGGGAAACAAAATCTGCTGGTAGCTGCTCTGCATCCTTTGCTGTGACTATTTTTCTGTTTTAAAATATCTACATTCAGTTTCAGCAAGACTCATGGAAAAACAATTATTTAACATGAAGTACCTGGGTAGTAGCACCAACTGAACCACTGAGCCTCTACACTGTGCTGAGATTTCATCTTCATTAATTTCAGTCACACGTGGTTGTGGGGAGGATACAACTTACCACTTCATTAAAGACAGCGAAAGGTTTAAGGACATTTCAACTCAAGAACTGGCTTCCTGGGAGATCCAGTTACTTAATACATATTGTGACTTGCAGCTGAGGTGTGTCGCTTCCATTAACTACAATGCGCATTGAAGTTTCTGCTTCCAACTTGACTTCTTTAATGGGGAGTTAGTGGTTCATAAGAATTCATAGCGAAATAGATAAATTAAGTCATTGCAGACACATGCAAAGCTTTTAGGAAATTCACCCCCTCTCCCCACCATACTCAATTTAACCATCATTCTTGCAGGACCAGTTACCTTTGAACAGAAATGTTAACTTTCTAGTTTTTAGCAAACACTGAATCATGCATTAAAAACCTGAGAAATAAAGTTTATTATGCCATTCAATTAGAGACCCGCAAGCTTTTTATTTCTCTAAATTTTTCTTTGTATTTCGAATGATTCTATGGTCAGCACCTAGCCTTAGTTCTGGCTGTTATTCCCACCACAGTCTCCAGGTAACTCAGCATGCAAGAATAAAGTGCTATAACGCAGGCCAGTACTACCTATGTATAATCACGAATACTTGACGCCTTCCCAACAAGGTGATACAGATACAGTTATTTCAGAGGCATCAAATCCCAAGACTCCTTCTATAGTACAGCCATTGAAAAAAGATAAAGGAAAAAACCCACAATATTGATGCTCGACCCTTGAACTATTTAGGTACCACATATACCAAACTATTTTAATGATAGTTGACTAATATTGCAGCACAGATTACACACAGAAGTTCTGCTATTAAAGCGTAAGACCCATCATGGATGTTGTGATCATGCACCATTTAAACACTCTGAAAGAAAGAAAAAAAGACTCCCCCCCCCCCCCACCCCCCCCGCCCC
>WAAD01036321.1:0-18793 GCA_013389945.1 Fregata magnificens | reverse complement strand
TACTCCTATGGCACACAGGCTTCAATAAAAAAAAAAAAAAAAACAAAAAAAACCAAACAAACAAAAAAAAACAAACAGAAAAAAGAATCCTGCTCAGCATGTGGACACGATTACCAGGGGAATTTCATTTTGCTGAGACCAAGCATCATTTTTTAGTTTCAGCAGACATAATTGCAAGAAAAATCAGCACAGGAGGAAGAAAACAGTCTGTTTTTAAAAGCCACTCCAGTACCAACTAACAGAGTTCTTCAGCAGACAGGTGTTATTAACAACTGGGTTTTTTATTCTCTTACCAGTAAAACCTGCATACTCTTATCTGTCTGACCTTGAGCAACTCCAACAGCAAGCAGTTCCACCAAGGATAACAGCAGAGAGGTTCCACCAGCATGACCTGGACTTTGTTCACCATTTCAAGCACCCATATACAATAAATCATAACCACATACAGCATACAACTATGCGTAGCTTACAAGTTTGTTTTTTTTTTTTTTAACAAAAAAAAAAAGAAAAAAGAAAGAAAAATCACAAAATAAAGATCAGGAAAGACTCGTAACTTCATATCACGACTAACAGCCACCTGTACAAAGCATTGACTCTAACGGGGTAAAGCACTTACCACATTACAGTGCGCTGCAGAAATGCAATGCTAAGACTACAGATCAACCATTCGAGAACTGTACAATTTGACAGGAGACTTAAAAATAATAATAAAAAAAAGAAACTAAATTCATTTTCTTTTGAAGTTTCCATGACTACATGCAAGCAAGTTCTGCCATTTCAGAGGTGTCCATAAACTCATGTTATTAAACTTCAAGTGAAATGACAAGCAACCTTCTAAAAGCTGCATGTGAAACCCAGAAGACAGCAGCTCCTATGGAGCTTTAGAGAAAGAAGGTTTCAGCTTTACCTAACCGCACCAAAAACAAAACCAAAGACTGACCAGAATTTTGTCGCCTGGTAACATCATACTAACACATAAGAAGTCAGATGGTAAAAAAATAAGCTGGCATATTAGCAACAAGGGAGCTAAACTACTGTTGTATTACAAATAATTGTGGTCTAAATACTTGTTAAAATTAAGACCAACGTCATTAAAACGTGTAATTTTCAGGAAGAAATGACACCTCTCAGCACTTTGGATCACTGTCACCTTTCCACCCGCAACCCCCATTAA
Source organism: Fregata magnificens (assembly GCA_013389945.1). Lineage (NCBI taxonomy): Eukaryota > Metazoa > Chordata > Aves > Suliformes > Fregatidae > Fregata > Fregata magnificens. The sequence goes on along the minus strand of WAAD01036321.1, from coordinate 17,619 downwards.
CAGGTTTTCAGAGACCGGTCCTCAAAGTCGAAGCACAGGGGTCCTCATTGTCGAGCCAGACACTCCACTCCCCCATGCGTGCCTCTACACCCCGATCAACTAACGTGGGGTAACCGAAGGGGTGTCGCAGAAAACCGAGTTGCACTCACCGTTCCGACTTTCTTCATCGATAGGAACTATTGTGGCTGGAGGACCTGTTCTGGCCAATTTGCAATCTATAAAGATGAAAAGAGAAGTTATTTCTAATTCCAGAAGAAGAATCTGGGGGTTTGGTTGCTGTTTTTTTTTAAAAAAGTCAGCGTATTTGGCATACTAAAGACAAGTATTCACTTAAATATGATGTATGTATGAGCTACAACTGTTAGCTAAGTTACACTCACAGAGGATCAAAATCTGAGCTGCTTTCTTATCCCTTACTCAGATAACCTTTATAAAGCAAAGGAGAATCTGGCGATGAAGGATTGTACATCTCAGATGCTGATCCATATTTAAAACAAACACTTAAACAGCAAAAACTGTTACCTCTTATGTGAGCCCTCCTTTCCACATCATGAACACACACACACGCACCGAATCACATACCACCACAATACAGTTTGATGGCTACACTATAAACCTGTTCATGTCTTGCTCTAGAGATACCTCCAGGGATCTCAGTGAAACAGAAGTCCTTCAGGACAGGGATAATACGATGGTAACTTAACCCAAAGAAATAACAGAGGAATGATTAAAAGGTATAAATCGTAATTAAAGCTTCACAACAGAAACAAACATAATTTGAATTTAATTGCAACAAAAGGATCTAATTAAAGAGAGTGAACAGAATTTTAATAATGTTCTAAGGAAAATAAAAATTAAAAACAGACGAGCAATGTTCAGGAAGTTACATTTTGCCATCTTACCCTCATATTGCCAGTCTGGAGTCAAAAGTTTACAGTCATCAATGGAAGCAGAGCAGAATAACGAAAGAAAATAAGTAAGATTTTGTTGCTTTACTCAAAAGATAGGTTCAAAGACATAAAGCAGTACATGCAGAGCTAGCAAATGCATAGGGGTAGTCTTAAAATATATAAAAGCATGTATACTACATGTGATGACTGTACTTTGTGAACAATTTGGTTTTCTACATTAATGAGCAGAAAAATATTACCTCTTTAAAGCACACAGAAAAAAAGTTAATGAAGAAGCACTTTTCATTTTCAAAAGCTGCACAGTACCACTGAAACAGCGCGGTAAGGAACAAGCATTCTCCTTCCCATTTCACCATGGAGAACTATATATGAGATTGCAGTCCACATTTTTAAAGACATTTAGAAGCTCCTCTGATCGTCCTGACACGGCCCCGGCCATGTGGATGGCTACGCCCCATTTGTAAGAAATGACAGCTTCTAATCGCTTTCTTGCCAAGGAAAGAAACGCTAGAGTCGCACTGTATTTTTTTGAGAGGTCTAAACATTTTACACAAATATCCCAACAGAACATCATCTGTAAATTAAACACAAGAGGAAGCCGAGGTAACATGCTATTTCCTAGCTTACAGTAAAAATCACACATTCATTGACTTCAAAAGAATTGCGCTGCAGCTAATTACAGACTATAATTACCCCAGCACAGACAAGACCTATGAAGGAAGATCAAAACAGTGAAGCATTTATTCAGATCTCCGTTGAGGTGAAGCCTCTAAAGGACATCTCCGTGGCACAGTAATTTCCTCTAGCAACAGCTTTGCTATTCAGCTGATGAGTTCAACTGCAAGACCAAACTTCTAAATACCAAGGCTAAGGACTGATAGCACGGCATTCCTTGAGGCTGTTAATATTTATGAACAGCCTAAACAACACCTGAATTAATACTAATGATAAGAGTCACACTGTAATTACTTTTTTTTTTTTTTTAAAAGACAAAGAGGCAAACCTTGCTCTGAAGGTAGAATACAGAGAGCTTGTGTGGGTACCTGCTCACTCTCCTTCCTTACACCGGTGACAGTGCTCGTAGAGTTTCGCGAACCCACTTGGTTTGCTATCCTAAGCAGACTAAATAAAATTGTTTAATGATCAAGTTCTCTGTACTTATTCCTTTTATTCTTATATGCGCTAGTTTGATACATAAAAATTGAGTATTTTCTGTTGACAATTTTAAAGCTTTTTGTTTTGAAGGCATTAACAGAGCAAACAAACCACCTGAAAAACTACACACTTCATTTCAATGCAGTTTCCTATGAGCATATCCTGTGGGAAGATAAGCAATGTTTGCATATCTACATGAAATAAGGACTTTTTTTTTTTTTCCTGCTCTTACTTTTTTTTTCCACCGGATGCTGTGAAAATAACAGGACCATAACAGACACAACTCTAACCTTTTCCAGAGACATGTGTTATAATTTTCTAGAAGTTTAGGATTTGGCTAACTGAATGATCCTTCAACAAACTCCGTTATGGCAATGAAGCTCACCGACACAAACTTTTACTGAGACTTTGTTTTCATGAATGGTCCCGCTATTCACTGGTGAACAGCCATCACTGCACATGCAACCCAAAAGAAATCCAAAGCAGGGACAATTTTTAATTCCAAAAACTGCACATACCTTACCAAAAGAATAATCATGATTTTTTTTGAAATCTGAATGAGCTTTTTCCCCCATCATCTATGTTTCCATGATGATGTTTTCTCCTTGCTGGGTGTCTCAATGAAAAGTTCACCCAAATCAGACCAACCTCTAGTTCTATACTTCAATAAGGAAATTATCAAAATTACAAGTCAATCATGTGTTAGCCGCCTTTTCACAGGATTGGTTTTCCATCAAACACATCAGGATTTCCAGAATTATAATCAAAGCCGCTATTCGGTATGTTTAAAAATCAATGTTCAGCATTAAAATCTGGACATAGAGAGTCTCAGAAAAAAAGCAGACTATACAGTTAAGTTCAGCGATTTGCCGAGGATTTATTGCAAGTGTGAGCAGGTGAAGCCATAAAATTTATCATGAGATAAATTTCAATGAAAAGAAGAGATTAGAGCAATAGCCAAAACTATTTCTATAGCTAGGGGAGAAGAAAAATAAACAGGATGTGCACTAGAAATCTTGCTGTGGATTACCCTCATGGCACCAATAAAAAATTTTCTGAAGAAACGTATAGTTTTATTGCATAGATAAGAGTTTACAGATTATTTCATATAATTTCAACCATGTCAGTACTGGCCAAATATCAGATTGCTTTTCAAGATGCCTGTCACCCTCCCCTTCTCAAATACCAAACCTAATAATGCCACAGCCTTATTTAGTTTCACATTCATCACCATACCCTGAACAGATAAATTTAAAATCGTAGTCTTACATAAATTTCCAATTCAAAAGGAGACAATACTTTTAATTAAAAACCTTAAAGACAAGTTACACGTTTTAAATACACGGGTGGTACCTTTTTTCCCCCTTGCAAAATACAATCGATAAGCAGCAGCAGCAATAAGCAATAAGCTCAAGCACTGTGTCGTATCACCAGGCACCAGCCAGACCTGGTGGGAAATACTGGATACATGAAGAACATCATCTTTAGGCTGAGCCAGGTGCACAGAAAGGTTATTCCCAGCATCAGGAGGATGGAGAGCCCATCCTGTAAAGATGACAGAAGCTTGAATTATTTAGTCTAGGAAAATGAAAGCTCTCTAGAAATACACTTGGGTAAATATCAAGGAGGAAGAATGAGTTACTTAAACTAAAGAGCAATACCAGCGCAATGAACACTATGAGTGCAAAAGAGAAATGGCTGCATGCNGGGATGGGGGCTGGCACAGAAGGTAGATCCTGGAACACTACTCCACAGCAGGAACAGCACAGAAATGCAATTTCAGCATTTTCAAAACAAACCTTTATTTGCTTATGAAAAGGATTGCATGAAATGCTCCTCAGCAGTATGATGAGACAGGGCTCAGTTTTTCTCAAGTTTTATTTAAATGTTCCTCAACAGAAACTATTTCAGCAGTAACAGATTACTTTATTCAACATAAACAAGCACAGATAATTGCAATACCAAAGGTGACTTCTGAAGGAAATATTTACAGAAGACTTTACCTTCCTGTTCTTTTGTTTTAAAGTGCCCTATGTCTGATTGTGGTTCTTGGTATAAATCTATTAGGTATTTTAACTATTCCAATTTCACACTGCAGATTATTACCAGAATACTGACATACACGTAACTAACAATTCAAATTTTTAAGAAAACTACTGCAATTGCTAAGAAAAAATGGTTTCTTTCCATCACATAGTTTCTTTGAGAAGAGACCCCATCAAACAGCAGCCTGCGAGCAGTAGCAGGGAACACCGCACAGAGAGAGGCTCTCTGACTTGTCTTACCAACGGAAGGAACCTCCGCTCTGCTGGAAGTGCAGCGAGAAGCAACACGCTGAACCATGGTCTCTTTGTTCTACATTTATTTGTTCTAACTTTCTCAACAAAAAGCAAATTGTCCTTGAAATTTCTGGGCATACTGGAATAGTCATAGAAGTCAAATCACCCTAAATTGAACACACTTTAAGGAAGGCAGAAAAGGCACTACATAAATGAGCTTCCCTACCTACACTTTTCACCATATGTTTTATGTCTAAGCAGCAGCACTGGTAAAGGTAATCATGATGTAGCAGCGCCCTCCCCGCAGGCACCTAACAGAAAAGGCAGTAGGCATCAGGCAGATAAAACTTAGCAAATAAAACAACAAGCTATGAAGGCTTTCCTAAAAGCTTAGACAAAAGCATTTTTGTTCCTGTCATTAACTTCACTGTTTCATTTATAATGGTAAAGCATTTGCTTTACAATTATATGATCAAGGCAAAGGTAGATAAACAAAGGGCCTGTATCCTTGGGAGCAAAGTGAAAATCTATTTAACAAACTCTTCATGGAACAGTTACATGGCTCAGATCCATTTGGTTTCTGGTGGCTAATTTTCATTATTTTAATTTCTAATTATTTTTAATGAGATGGCTCAGAGGAAACCCTCAATCATTGTTCTAGGTAAGATGCTCAGCAAGGTCAAAGAGCCTGAGCCGAAACAAACAACAACTTGAATAATCCCAGAGGCTGCCAACAGAGAGCTGTCTGATCACCTTCCTTTCACTTCGTCCTTGCCCTCTCAAACCCACCTCCCATTCAACTATTACATTACTCAGAGGACTTCTCTCTATTTCAGCTTCACACCTACAGTCAACAGAAACATCTATAAAAATGAAAGCAAACATTACTGATGAATTGGCTAACAAGAAACTTCAAGTGTGGGGAACTGACATGCCACACAAAGAGCTCTAAAGACATCTGAGTGGAGACAGTCCTGAGCCGAGCCAGGGGTTAACCTGCCTGACAGCCAAAGGCCCCTTCCAACCAGCGCTCCTCCACAAGTGTCGGGGTTTGCTATTAACAGCAGTGCACTTTCCCCTCCTGAACTCTCTTCTCCTCATCCCCACCAGCCCGAACGGCCAACTGCATCCTCACAGCCCCTCTCTGGCAGGGGGCCTCTTTCTCCTGCCATCTCCCAAGAGACCAGTTCCTCCACAAAGGTGTTTCAAAGGACCTTACAAACTCCAAATCACAAGGCATGTACCTCTTCGCCACTAACTGTAGATGGAGCTTATACAAGGCTACAGTAGCCTTTGCTAATATCTCCTTAATAACACTTCCTACGGAGCCCCATATTCATACACTTGCAAAGACGGCTGTAGCCTCACACACATTTAGAAGCGCTCTGACAATGAAGACACGAAGTTAGGGGTAGTCGCAGTGATCAAGAACTGCCTATAACATCCCTCTATTAAACACAGTTACTTGGAAACCCAAAATAACCATTCATACTTCATATATCCCTAAATTCCAGCTAAATAAAACATTTGAATTAGTTGGGAGCAGCGTCTGAAGTTGGCTGTTCTGATCATTAAATCATATGACTGCAAGGCATACAATCACATCAGCTGCTTAAGTTTAATAATGAAAATGGCTTGCCCCACCAAGCCTTATAAATTTAAGTGCCCCTAACCAAAAAAGGGTCTCCCACAACACTTGAGAGGGAATTTGTGTCCCCAGTAACTGAGCACAGCTTTAAAAAAAGTTCAATAACTTAGTCCTACCACAAAGAGAAAGACTTTTACCCTGACACACAGAAGAAAAAAAAAAAAAAAAAAAAAAAAAAGGAGGGGGAGAAAGAGGAGCTGCCCTGCAGGGAGTACAGCATGCTCATCTGGAAAATAAACAGCCAACCTGAACCTTTCTGGGGACGTTATTCTGTGAAATAACTGTCTCATCCTCCTAAGCGCTGCTGAAATTAAAACTGAAAAAAAAATCCACTTCAATATACTTACCACCAATTCTTCTTCCAGCTGCTTCAGAAACACCCAATTATTACTCTAAGTTATTTTACATTTTATCTTATATTCAATTTTGCTTTTATATATTCAGATAAGTAGTTTTGTTTGTTATTACTTAAACAAACAGTCATGGTGAGTACAACAGGCAATCTCAAAAAACCTCAGTTCCTAGCAGGTATGCAGCCTGATTTAAAAGACTCTTTATTTGACAAAATTCTACTCACTAACTGCTGAAAGAAATTATTTTATTTGTTGCCAGAATAAAATTTCATTCTTTAATTTGTCACTGGAACAAAGATCAGGGTCTAAACTTTATCAGTAATTGTAGAAGGCTCTATTACTCTTCAGCATCAGTCCCTCACTTACCTAGGACTTTTCCCCAAGTCAGAAAAATCACACCATGCAATTGCTGTGTATTTATGTTTCAGCTATTTTTGTTGTATTAATGAAGTTCAGAACATTAAACTTAACAATTACTCAGTATTTGCCTGTATACTTAATCCAAGCTGAAAACATTTTGAAAGGTGATGTGCGTCACACTGACAACAGCTCTCCTGTAAAGCTGTGAACTCAAAGGACAGAATTAAGGCCTGACAACTCTGACACACTGAATAAAGGCATATTTGTTCAATGGGAAAAACTCAAACCTGCCTTCAAGCACAGCCTACAAAAGCAATATTCCAAGAATACAGTATTAACTCTTAATTGATTTTTCTTTTTCTGTTAATTTGTCCAAACTCTTTCTGAATCCATGAAAGTGTGTAGCATCTACAACATCTTAGAGCAAGCTTGTTTTGAACCTAGTCACGGCTTGTTCACATGATACCACTTCATCACGGTGCAGGAAGAAACAGTATCCAACCACTCCCTACTGACTCTCTACCCCCTCTCTGACTTCAATAAACCATTTTGTTATCCCTAAATATTGCAGCAAAAAATAATTTAAAGTGAGTTTAGGATTCTGATCCACTTCAATGACTATGTGCTATGAAAAATTTTGTACTAACAAAAATGGTAACATGGAAAATGTACTATTAAAATCGGTTGCTATCTTTAAACAAAGTAATTTGTGGCCAACTGCAACTCTGAGCCTCTGGGCAAAGAGCCCTGCTGACGCGTCAGAATGACCATCAACTGCATGGAGATAATTTTTAAGCCATATGTGCAAATATAAAAATAAGGCACGTTAACGACATACAGGACCAACCAGCTTAACCCCTCTTTAAAACTAATGTAGATGAACACAAGCAATACTTTTCAGGCTACCACCACATACACCATACTATACTTTATCAGAAACACTGTGCCAGTTCAAGATGTCACTGTCTCCTGGCTGGAGGAAAAGTCACCTCTGCTGCTGACTTGGCAAAGCAGAGCACACTGACATTTGAACTAAGCCACCTCATTTTGTCCTGAAGTCCACAAGGTGACCGTGTGCAGTCTTTTAATTTGGCTCAACTGTTTGAATAATAGCAGCTGGCCATGAAGCGGTAACAAATGACTGGCAAGTGAGATGGGAGGCTTCGACACCTTGATCCACCCCTGCAGTTTCTGAACCAACTGTCCGACCATAGCCTAATGCACAAATGATTTCTCTGAACATTGGAATTACAGGCCCAGCTGCCTACCTGTGCTCTGCACCAGAGGAGACACTAACGCCACTTTATTGGCTATGCATGTGATTATAGAAAAAACCTTGGATAGTTCAACACCAAATGCTGCGAGGTCAATCTCTGTAAGAATGAAGCACTGACAAGTCATGTGGTACTACAAAAAACCTGACACATCAAGCAAGCCGGAACTATTTTCCAGAGCCAGAAGAGTGGGAACAGAGTTAGAGAGAAGCCTAAATAAACAGAGGGGAATTTTCTAGTACCGAAAGTGGATCTAGAAGTCTAGATTTTTAAAGTTTTATTTCTTCTCCTCTGCATTTATATGCATCTTAATTTTGCTCTAGTGAGAGTAAAACAAAGCAAACACTCAACATTCAGCAGCGCTCCTTAGTTCAGTGAGAGCAGTAAGCATTATGCAGCAGTCTTAATTTCAAGCATACTCTTTTCTACAACTCTGACTCTTTCCATCTATGTTGAGAAAGAAAGAAAGAAGAGCTCGTGAAAGTGGGTTGAGGAAGTCAAAGTATTTAAAGCCTTTTTCCCCCATTTCTTCTGCACTGTTAAGCACATAAAATACTTGCATAGAAGTCTTTGACACATACAGCGTGAACCACTACGTCCAGTCCTCAAGCCCAAGTCACCGACAATACTGTGGCCATTTTATATAAGCAGTTAATGAAAAGTCATTAATAAAAAAAAATAGACACATGATTTCTGCCTGATCACTGACTAGAAATTAAAGAGAGTTTGTGCATGCGCCACACAAAAGATGTACGATGGAACAAAGCCAAAACACCTGCACAAATTGATTTACTAAAACATTGCCAGAACTGCAAGTGCCACGAGGGTAGATTCCGAATTGCTGGGGTGGTTGGCGAGGGTACAGGCTACTGAGAAAGCCTATTTCAAGACAACTAAGCGGTTCACAAAACAGAATATCAATGAATACGGTAAAACCTCAAGCCCACAGGTTTTATAGACTGAAATTCCCAGAAAAGCTCTTGGGAGTTTGTGATGTGCAGGGAAAGTGCTAATGTGTTCTCTGCTTTATTTAAATTGGAGATGAAAGAACTGAAATTCTAGCAGACGGTGGCACTGGCCGAGGTTAAAGCACCTCACATTTAAATCTGCTGGAAAATGTATTTCTGTTTTCAGATGCACATTAGTCTCAGAAATGCCCCAACTGCTCATTAAGGAAGCAGTCCTTTGAAAGACCTTATACTTACCTCCACGTTTTGTACCACCGCTCATTCAGGAGGGAACACTCACAGAAAAACCCCATGAAAGAATCTCTCTAAACATCTCGATTTACAGAACAAGGTTCCTAACAAAGAGCTACATAGAACCATACATTTAAATTGAGTAACTAAGCAACTCAATTTAAGGGGAAAATGTCCTGTCTTGTTTCCTGTGTGACTGAATTCAGAACTACAGCTGTGCAATTTAGGATAAGCTTGGCATAACCTTTACATTAGCAGGCTTGTACTACAGTCGCTCTGTATTGAAAATAGCATAAGAAGGGCTTTCACAGACTATTTTCAGCTCTTCCTGACAGACATCTCTAATTGTAGAAACTGGGAAGGAATGACAGCAAATTTGAGTTTCATTCAAACACGTTTGCGATACTTCTTAAACCTACACTGAATTTCTGTGCTTTGATTCAGAGTGGCTCAGTTAAGCACTACTCTAAAAATTCAGAGCTCAGAAACTCAAATACTCAAGTGAAAAATGATCTAAATGTTAAAATCTGACTGTAGCTGCATTTGGGGTTGGTTTTGGTTTTAACTGGACAAAAAGTGAGGTTGATGGATAATCAAGTACAAAAAGGACATAAACCAAATAAAGAATATTACTGCAAGCTCTTGTTCCCACAGCCTCAGAAAACGTGCTTTTATATAGAATATGCAACCTGAACAGTCGATTTATTTTGCAGCTTTATTTTTCCATTCTTCCAACTCTTTTTTTACAGATATATTATCTATAAAGGGTTTGGTATGTGAAAATTGCCCTGCAAGTGCTCTGGATTGCTATTTTACCTTTACAGCTGTAGAAAAATGCAGTACCATCCATCTTTCAGGCAATATTCTTTTAGATTGAAATAACTTTCCATTTTACAAGCAGTTTTGGAGTTGACAGAGTCTTTAAAATCATACTTGTGCCTGAAAACACTGTAACACACATAAAAATATGATACTATGCCAAGTACCACCTAAAATTGCTATTAGCAAAAGTAATTTTTAAGACCATTAAAATGCAATGGATGACACGAGAATAGCCGTAATATCTTCAGAAGTGCTTAAACTCCAAAAGTTGACTAAACCTGCTTTTAACCATTATTATGCACTGAGCATAAAAATTTCATGCTGTTTTCAATATTTTTGAAGTTGCATTTTGCCTATTACCCACGTGATGCATTTAAGACAAAAATTTCATACAGGAGGATGAAAAAATATTTAATATTTGGGATTAAACTGAATCCAGGTACTGTAAGTAAACTTTAAAGTCACAGCAATTTTAACTGCTGTATAAAAGCAGACATTTAACTTGTAGTACAAGCAACTCGGAAAAAGCAGTTGGAGATACTTGCAACCTTTCATGTTGTTGAAATTTCTTTACATGCAAATAAAAAGGGATTAACATTTATAACCTAAAACATAGGAGAGGAGACAGCTAAACTACCTATAGATAAGCTAATAATATCTAGCCTTCCCCGGTTCCTAAAGGGTATATTTGTGACTTTTAGACTTTAGGCTCAACATCAATGTTCATTGCCACTGAAATCACATTTAATTATCAGGCTTCTCATCTTCCCCTGAAGAGTTTCTCCCATTTCAGTCCAGGATTCTTTTTGTACACAACAGACACAGAAAACATAAGTTTGTCTTCCAGAGAACTGATCTGGATTAGCTGAGACAAAAGAAAGAAGCATTAAAAGGGAGTTTAACATTAAATTTAGAAAAAAAAACCTTCATGAAATTTTGCTATATACACAGGAATATTTTCATTTTTAAAGTGGCCGTAAAATTTTAGAATATTACATTACCGTACGTGAACACCATTGAACCGTATTCTTGAGACTATGGTTTTGGCAACTTTCTTTAAAAAGCAGCACTTTATAGACTAGGGAAAAAAAAGTTATATTGACACGAAACCTCAAACTTTTTTTTTTTTTTTTTTAAATTTTTAAGATTATAACGCCCCTCCCCTCATCCTAAACATCAGCAACATTCACATTATTAAGCAAAAAACAAGAGTCAAGTGGCCAGAGTCTACCTTCCACCTTCAGCGGCAGAACAACAAGGAGCTGTTTTGCTCCTCTGAAGTCACTCTCCCACACTGAGCACTTGCTGCTGTAAATATTTAAATAGTTCAAGAAAATTCCACTTGGTACCAGATGTGCCAAATCTACAGCAGGTAACCCACGCCTACCTCCACCGAAAACAGGCTGCGCTAATTAACCTGCCAGTTCCAGGATTGTTTACGTTTCAGATAATTAACTAGCAATTTTGTGAACATCTACATATTGTGCCTATAAATATCTTTCTCATGACATCTCTAATGAAGTCAATGTTGATCAACATCTTCCTGTAATTTAATCAAGACATCAAGCAGCAGTGACAGAAGGTGAGGAAGTCACTTTGCTGCTCGGTAAAGCAATACCCCGCTGCGCCCTTCATAGAAACAAAGGGAAACAAGACAACTCCTTGCCTTAAAAGACACCCTACACTTTCAGCTCCTTGAGTACTCACTCAAATGCTGCTACAATTAGCCAGTCAAAATAGACTTCCACAACTGCATCTTAATTATAACAGCGCAGTACAAATTTTCTCCCTTCTTCTCCATGGCAAATGCAACCCTGTTTTGGGAGGACAAGCTGCCACATCCTATGGTCACAGGACTCCACTGGATTATCTAGCACATACCAGAGTATCCCCTACTCCATCCCTGCAGAAACAACCACCTGCGCAAATGAGGACTCACCTGGAGGTTTTCACATTTAAAATACGGACCCTGATAATGTGTCTTGACTAAATCATGATGTAATTACCATTGAACACTAAGATGTTCAGACACAGTGTCTAAGATAGTCACTGTCTTACAAAGACAAACACTGTGCTTTGGTTTTGAAAGCAGAAAGGTTTAGACATTTCAAGTAGAAGATATTGTATCCAACATCAGCAACCAAAAAAAAAGCCCAAAAAGGCCATAAAAAGGGCCAAAATCTGGGTTTTTAAGCATATTTCCAAGCAGACACGTAGTAGCAGAATACAGGAAATAGCACGTAATGAACTTACTACTTACAATGAAGTTCCTGGGGCTTCATAAAGTTAATTTATTTTGTACAGAGGATGTTGATACATATTCACAGATGCAAAAATAAGCCAAGGATCTGGAAAATGCTGCCCCCACAGCCTGTGTGAAAAGGTACAGAGCTGTGAGCGGAAAGCAGGCTCCAAAGTCGCAGATAGAAGGTCCTTTACCAAAAACAAGGTTAAGGCATCTAAGGTATTGTGCAACTCTTACATGCCACGTGACTGAGTCACAGCCATTTACATGTTCCTCATCCATGAAAAATGCAAAGTAATAAGACTTTACAGAAAGTGTCATCCTTTGAAGTATCCGTTTAATAAATTATGGTCCAATGGATTCAATAATTGAAGTCTGAACTGCTTTCTGCCCATCACTGATCTAGCCTCTGTCTAAACAGCCCGAACCTGAGTTAATTATAAAAGCAATAAGGACTTCAGTGTTGAATAGCTACAAAGAGTTATTTGTTTTTCTTCTGATTAGATGTACACTTTTGATACCTATTTTGTTGAGAAAAAAATGATACATTTAATTTTATAATTAAAATTGTTCCCATCTACAATGATAATCACATCCATTCTTATACGAGTTGTACTTTGTCTTCCTGGTCCCACAATTTATTATTTGCATTTTCAGGGAAATCCACAAAACATCTCCCAGTTCTCAACACAACTTGACGGAAAAAACTCAGGGCAGGGGGGAATACAAAGCTTATGTGCAAAATTAGTACTTTTTTCAATATTTCTTCAAAACGTATTTTAGAAAAAAACCTTTTGGTGAAAAGCATGAAGGTGTAACTTAAGCCTCTTTTTTAAAGCATCTGTTTAATAAGGAAACTATAATCTGAGATGAAAGAACATATCTATGGCATCATCTGTTACTCCTGCCAGAATTTCCTTATACATGTGTTTGGAAAGCTTGGGCACTATTAACTCAAAAATGGTCTGGTAAATGCAAAAGACTTACAGCCTTTGTTTGTCTTTGAACCAATTTAAGATTTATTTTAATAAATTTACGGTTTTAGGTATCTCCCCTGTAAAGTAACTACGTGAGGAAAGAAGCATGGGATGAGACAACAGACTGTTTGACTCAACACCCTTCAGCAGTGGTCGCTAGCACCCATCCGGAGAGGATTCCCAAAACGTGCCAAGCACCCCCAAAACACGGTGTTAAAGCCAAGCAAAGCAGCCGATGCCTGTGCACGGGCTCTCCAATCTCCAAACACTAAAAGACTTCTTCCAGAAACTTATACGCTTTAGACAGGATGATTTTTTTGGCATTTTTTTAATAACACTAGTGAAAATGAAGTCAAAGCATGGTACATCTGCTGTCTGAAACCTTTAGCATCAAACAACAAATAAATTGCAAAAAGGGAGTTGATACATTTCTACTCCATTGAAAAAGACATTTCATATCCCTTGCAATATGACTCCAAACCCTCAAAATATTTACTTCTCAATCTTTACCTACTTAGAAAACAGTTTCAAAAATAAACACCTTATAGGACATACTGATTACCATCAAAATGTCTCTCTATCACTAATCTCTGGGAGAGTTAAAGACATGGAAAAAATATCTTTTCCTAAAACAGACACAGTGCTGGCACCCTTGTGCTTCCCAAGATACCAAATAGCAAAGAAATATAATAAAAACAGTTAACAAATCTACTGCTCCCAGTGCTAACAATGAGTATAGGTAAATTAACATAAAATGCAGGTTCAGCTTCTTATTGCAAAGACTATCAAAATTTCAAAGAAAAGAAGAGGATATTTGATGGCAGAAATTAAGATTGATCATTGGTTCTTGTAAAGATACAGCTCTTGCTCAGTGTTCCGGCTCCTATGGAAAAACTAAAGTGCCAAAGGAATATCAGCTTCTGCCCATCAGTGATCCTTCCTTCCCCTCCAAATACATATGTACACACAAACACTTCTCAAAACAGCATTTGACTAGAAAGGACAAGTATTAGTAGGCGCACTTGTTAAGTCAGTCCAATCCAAGTGCATATTCAGGGAAGTTTTACATCAGCAAGGATGGGCAGCAACGAGAATATGTTTTTTCTTAAATTACAAAAATGTAGTAATAATTTGCACCCAAAGGCTACATAGAGGCCATCAGCAGGAAGACAGAAGTGATGCCGCCAAGCTGGACTTCATTTCATCTCTATAGCTGGAAATACAAGGATACAGGGGGCCTTTCAAATTCTTCCTGTAAGGTTTCCACCTATGATAGCACTGAAAGTAATCCTGCAGATGAGACAGCAATTGCACAGGCATTTCTGTCGGTTTTAAATGCATTCTTAGCATTAGTAGTGCCAAAGACCTCCTAATCCCATTCAACCCTACTTTTTGATTTTATCTAGCACTAAGGCACTGATAAAGTAGCACACCTGACACAAAAGTACTCAGCTTCTACTCCATATCCAGGCTGACTGTAATGGAGAGGTTGATTAATTTTGTATTAGCCAGACGCACAACTGAAAATAAATCCCAAGCCATTGATTACACTGGAAGAACAAGCAGATAAGGCGTTTTCTTTTCATACCTCTAGTACTTGATTATACAAAGATTCTACACACAAGGACTGTAAGAAAACAGCTGAGCAGACCTACAGGACTTTTTTATTATTATTTTCTATGTATGACTGTTTATGTTCTTTAAGTATAAAATGATTTTTTTTTTTTGGTAAGATTCTGGTTCATTATGGGTTTATTTCTGGATAATGAAGAAAGCAGTCGTTTATTTGAAGCCATTCACTCAGTTTACCTTTCAATGTCAGTATGTTCATAGCTATTTTAATTATCAGACAACAACAGGTTAATGGATTCTATGGAGCTCTGTGAAGACCATGCCTGTAAATGCCTGGCTTTATCTGCAGTTTGTATACTGAGCAATTCAAAGACATTTAAAATACAGTAGTCTCCACCGCATTTCTTTGAGCACCCAGAATGTTATTAGCCAAGCAGAGACTCTCATCACCTGTTAATCACTACCTCCTTAGCAGAATAAAAAGACTAAGGCTTGAAGAGAAAACAAAAGAAAACTGCTAAGCCCCTGGAGCTGTAAACCCACTAGCCCGTGCCACTATACCCACTGGTGTTATTAACTAAACAGATAAAATTGTAGATGTGAGGGAGCAATTGACTTGAGCAGCATCCCAGAGGCAAGCTTCTGTGTCTTCCTGATTAGCTTCATTCAATTATGTTGTCTTAATTGCTCATGTGCTAAAGCTCATTAAATGAAAAATAATATTGCTTCCTGCAGGTTGTGCACCTGAGATTTGAAAAACGGACACCACTGGTGTACCTTTCAGATACTGCCAGAGAGATTTCAAAGAGCAGTTACAGTCTATCAAAAGCAAAGTAGACTGCTATTTTTTGTGGTTGCAGGATCCTCAATCTCATTGGGAGCTCAGTGACAGAGTGTTTCTCATTTTCTTCTAAACTACTGATAAATTTTCACTTTAAAATCATTCAACTTCCCCCCCGCCGCCACAAGATAACCAACATTTTAGAGTTAAGGTTAACACAGCAGCTCATAATTTTAACAGCACCAGAAAGAAAACAAATCTTCGACCTTGTCTTCAGCTTTATAGTGTTAACCTGTAACTATTGCAGCCCAGAAAAATGAAATACTGCAACTTCAGAGACCTACACTTTACAACTTTTTCAGTTCTCTCTGCTGAATTCAAGTTTCTCCTTCATTATCTGTTCATCCAGAAATTATTCCAGAGCACTTCTGAACTCTGTAATATTCCCAAACCACATTGCACACGGAGAAGCAGCATGATGTTTGCAGCAGATACTATGTTGTTGGGGGTTTTTGGGTTTTGGTTGGTGTTTTGGTTTTGGGTTTTTTTTCTCCCATAGAAAACATAAAAATTGATACAAGTTGATGCTCCTAACCCTATCTCTATCAAGTGAAAGCATCTTCTTCACATACTCTATCATTATCCTTAGGAGGAATTGCAGATGCCCCATTAAATTGAACTGGAATACATTTGCTATCATGACAAACATACTTTGCGAGCGTCTCATAAGAAACGTATCTTATAGAATGTGGCATTTTAGTGAAGAAGAAACCGTAAACAAAATCTCTATCAATAAAGACTGTAAAATAACATCTTTGATTAATGTCTGCTACTGAAATAAATTTAAGGCTATGAAAATTTGCTACAGTTGTATATGTTATATCAGATATATGGCATGTTCAAGTACAAATGATGTACAAGTGCATTTTTTTCTTTCCCTCCCCCAAAAAAACCAACCCCGAACCAACTAGTAATGCATCTATGGAACAGATAGCTCACAAAAATGTACCTACACACATGAAAAACTTCAAATTTCCTCCTCTCATTTACAAAACAGTCCTTACCAAATAAGGTGGTATTTACAATATTTAAAAAGAAAAAATCATAATATTTTACTACTTTAGCAACTCCTGTACTGTAGCCAAGCAGGAAAAAGGGCTCAAATAAACCTTAAAATGCTTCTCAGAAGGGAAGCATCAAATATGTCTCCACAGCCTCTTACCAGAAAATTCCCAATCCACATTGATAAATATTTCTTCTGTTTTACATTTAGCATGAAACACTTTATAAAAACACTTCAAATTGTTAGAAAGCTAATAAAGAACAGTGCTCAGGGTTTTTTTCAGTTAATTTTGCAATAAAAAGCAGTAAAGGAAAATTTGGAAGGACAAAAAAAAGCACTGAGGAAAGGGAAACAGAGCGGAAGTTTCTGACTTCAGTAGGCAAAGTTTCAGATACACAACAAAATGGTCTATACCAATGGCTCAAAAAGCCCTTTAGCACTTCTTACTAAAATTTTGAAGCCAAACTTTGGAGAAAATCATAACACAAGCTTGAAGATACTGGTTTTCATCTTTATAGGTCTAAAAACCTCGAGATAAAGACACCAGATACCATAGAATTACAGCTAATAATAGTGGTACAAATCTTGTTCTAAATTCTAAAGTAGCCATCCTAACGAACATCAGCTACGGGAAACTACTCTCCCATCTTCTGATAAGCAGGACTCATTTTATTTTAGAGGGGATTCATTTCTCTGCACTGACTACTGAGTGCTCACAACATGAGGGCATGAACCACACTCACATCGCATAACCGCTGATGTTGTGTGAGCCTGTTCACAGAACAGGCCAACACTGCAAGCGAGATTTATTTGGAGCTCCCCAATTTACAGTCAGATGTCCTATTGTTCATCACTATTATTGCCAAATAAACAGAGAAACAATTTAAGGAAATTTTTTAAAGGTGTCATTTACTGCAACTTCATCTAATAGAATCATAGAACCATAGACCTCCAAGACCATCAAGTCCAACCATCAACTA
>WAAD01036320.1:0-22354 GCA_013389945.1 Fregata magnificens | reverse complement strand
ACTCCAGGGCCTAGTTTAGGAGTCATGGTGGTGTTAGTTGATGGTTGGACTTGATGATCTTAGAGGTCTTTTCCAACCTTAATGGTTCTATAATTCATGATTCTATGATATGGAAAATTCTGCTCACCCAAAAAATTCAGTTGGAAAGGATTTGAAAAATGGTATGGGTTTGGGTTGTTGTTTTGGTTTTTTTAAGGGTGAAGAGCGTTTGTTAGAAAAGATTTCCATATAAAATATTCCTGTCTTATATATGTTATAATCTATGCATCAGAAAATTTTGATTCTATAAAGCAGAAAATAGAGACACAAAAGCATTTTGGAAAATAAGATTCAAGCATTACATTATACAATCCTAAATGGAACACATTCAGCTTTTTCTACAAAACTTTGTTGATGAATTCAATGTACTCCTGTCAAAAATTCAGCATTTTGAGAATTTGCCTATTCTGATAGAAAAGTATTCCATAAGACAGTTTAAAACCAATTATAATGGGCATGGACTTCATACTCTTACAAGGTCATTCTTGCTGCTAAAAGAGAGCAAGTAGAAGCCAATATATGCTACACCTTCAACATATTTTATATCAGATATTAAGTATGGGGTTTTTTCCTTCTGAGGTTTTTATGCGGTAATGCATAGCGTGACTTAAGTATGGGAGAAGTCAAGCAACAGCCAACCAGCACCGAAGTTTCATGTTTCTTCATTACGTTCACCTTACAGGAAAATTTTGTTTGGCTTTTGCAACCCCTTTTGGAGGTGTTTAAAGCATACTAACATTTGCTTTTTCACTCTCAAGCTTTCTTCAGTGTGGCTAAAGCAGCAAAAAAGAATAAGATATGGTCTGCATTTACAGGTAAAACCTGCCTTTATCTTTGCTTCCTTTTTGCTATAAAGGACACAGCATGAAAAAATGCCGTGAGCTTAACTTTCTTAATTTTATATGCAACTTTTTGTTATGCTGCCTTGGGCAATGAATGGTAAATAATACTAAAATTTTTGCTTTTCTAAAGCTGTTTTCGCTGAACAGAAACAGACACTTGCTAAAGTTTAGCTTACAGCTTTTGGGGAACAAGCATCATTTCTGTATTGAAACCAAGCTTTCAAAAGGAAAGAAAATTTAAAAAATTTAACAAAATTTCAAAATGGTGAAATATTTCACATGGAATGAAGTGAAATGTTTCAGTGTAAACATTTCCACAGTAAACCATTCCCTTTAAAAAAAAAAAAAAATCACCCCACTCACAACTGTTGTTTGGTTTCAGAGTTGACCTATATTTTGAAAGCCAAGGGGTACTCTGAAAACCAAACAAAACATTTGAGTTGATCTAAATATTTAATTCAATCCAAAATGAAACAAACCCTTTTATTCTGAGAACAACCAAACAAACATATTTCAGTTCTAGACAAAGCAGATTTCCCAATATTTCCAAAAGACAACTGAATTAAAAAAAAAACAAGAACAAAAACCACCAAACAAAAAAAGCCCAACAAAATAACACTTCCAAAAGACATGTCCATCTAATTCAACTAATTGATTAGTTGTCTGCCATTAACATGATATAGTTTAGTTTTTCTTGGTATTTAACAATATTCATACAATGACAAGTTTTTCTTTCCCACACAAAGAACATCCCAATCTATCCTTAGAACAGTCATAGTCTTTGACTATGTGTTTGAAACCTACAGCGCAGACTCAATTTCAGGGAGTTTCCAAGC
This sequence comes from Fregata magnificens, assembly GCA_013389945.1. Lineage (NCBI taxonomy): Eukaryota > Metazoa > Chordata > Aves > Suliformes > Fregatidae > Fregata > Fregata magnificens. Next base: position 20,637 of record WAAD01036320.1, on the reverse strand, counting down.
ATTTTCAAGCATAACTCCAACAGAAATTGACAGCCACAAAATCAACATCAAGTATCAGTTTGAACATTGTCAAGTTCTGAGCTTATATGAACAATGGCAACTCAGTTCCCAGATATCAATGGGTAACACCAGTGCACTTTTTTTGTACTGAATTTGTTATCTAACAGGTTTCTCAACAAAGTCTCTTCATCACATGGCTAATATGGAAGAAGAGTTAGCTAACTCTTTCTTTCAAGACTGTTGCAGAAATTGCTGAATAAAATTTAGGACAAAGAAGCACGAGAAAATGCTTGACTTTTGATAATGCTGCTAGGCTACAGAAGAAAAACATCAGTGTGGGTATAACAGATACATATACTTATTTGACAGAACATTGACACTAGGAGGGTAAAAATATCAGTGAGCAAGGAATTAAGATTAGTTAAGAAAGCCTTCCTGGGGCGTGTTTAGGATCATTAACAAAGGCGATGTTGAGACCACTAAGACAGCTTATTCACTCCTGGGTCTGTGTCCAGGCTCCGAGTAAGTGTTTATCTCATATCAAGGTGAGACCTGCATGTACAACAACTGCTCTCTCTGCAGTCTTAGTTTCGCCCCTAGAAGGACCCTGAGTACACAGCCCAGTCCCTCGCAGCATGTTCAAAGACCAAATCCACTACTGAGAAGATGTAGCCTAAGCATCCTAATTTCGTACTGCTTCTGCCAATTAATGGGAAACTAAAAACATTGCCACTTAATATTTGTCCTTTCATGAATGGCAGCTGCTCTGAAAACATACAGAGACCTTACTGGTAGTGGTGCAGGAAGAAAAACAGTTACCAGTTAATAAAGCAGAAAGTCTTGACAGCACCTCATCAGAACTACTAAAACCAAAGATTCTTAGCAAAGCTCACAGTGATCTGAAAAGCTCTGGAAACCAGTCACATTACATAAAATCAATCCTTATCATTATGCATAAACATCTGTTTACAGTAATACTTGTAGAGAGAGAAACATTTAACATTAATCTCCTTTAAACTCTCAACACTTCAAAATCTACAAGATTAGGGATAATTGCTAAAGATGACTAATGAAAGTCAAGACTCAGAATCTTCGTTTAGATAGCTCCTCTGCTTTTGTAATGCTACATTTTATCCAAGATTTCCTAAACAGAAGCATTATTCAGAATTCAACACCATGCATGCCACTGAACCATCATGCAAATAATGGAATAAAAATAAATGATATTTTGCCACTGCAATTATTCATCCAGAAGCAACTGTTCCACATAGCTTGAGGATACAAGAACAATGTTTCCCAACAGGACTTGACTTTCATTTGAGCTCCCTGGTTGCTACCATAAAATAAGCTAATACAGTAGTAATTATACAGTGAATATTTTAATAGCAGTATATTCCCTGCCATCTGCAACAAGCATGCAATGCTAAAGGAGTGTAATTTTGTACTGGTACATGCAGAAGATTTTCATTCGAAACTAGAATAAAGTAACAGCAAATTCCATAAAACTATTTATATTTTTAACTTAGTTTGCTGAACCAGCAAAAATTGTTGGCAATATAAAGTACTATCTTTGCCCATTAAGTTGCTCACAATATGTAGGGTTTACAAATCACCGGTAGCAATATCAGTTATATATTTTTTTATGGTCACTAAAATCACATTTTTAAAAAAAAAAAAAAAAATCAATTTAAGGTCTTGCAATTTAGCCAAACCTATCCCAGGACACCACTCCACACAACATTCAAAGCTCAGGCTTGTTTAACTTTTGCGTCTCCTTGGAACACTGTTCACCAATGGCAGCTACCCCAGCCTTCCACTTCATATACTAAGCAAAAACACATTGTTATACATAAAATAGCTTTGGGACGGAAAGAAAGAGCCCTCTCATAACTGCAAATGCAATTCCCTAAAATACAGCATTGAACATGATATAGCAAATTTTGAAAAAAACCCCATACTACTACATTGATGACACAAAGAAAGTGCTGTACTATCAGCTGTAGAAAACCTCTTTGCATAAACAGCCTTACAGTAGACATTTGTTCTCTACTCAAAGACCACTTTACTATAGTTCGTAATACTTTTACTAGCTGTCTTACAGAAGTCTGCTGTATAATGTGATTTCACAAGGCTGTCCATGTAAAAAAAAAGATACAACTACTTACTAAAAGTTGACATTTACAGAAAAAAACATTTAAGTTAAAGAAGCAAAAACCTCAATAGTCTACTTTCAACTTCAGGTAGATTATTTTGTTAAAGAAATTTTGTGAATTATTAAAGTTGATGTCAGTCGTAACTTCAAAACTACTATGGAGGTCAAACAGGAGACAAACCCATACAAAGTATGCAAACAAACTCAGTTTCAGTATGCCTTAACACTTAGTCCAATGCATTACGAAAGTATGCAGCATGTACCAGAAACCTGCAACACACTTAGTTTTTGTGCACATTATACTGAATTTAAGATATTAAAATAAAATACAAAAATAAAAAAAAGAAAAACGGTTTATTTCAGAGGTTGGAAAAGTACAAGTATAGGCTGATACCTGTTCAGTCATGACTGTTCAGTCAGCCATCTCTTTTTAATCAGTTGATTTAAATCAAGTTTATGCTTATACAACTAATCTGAATGCGCATGTAAATTATTACAGCTTTGTCATCTGCTGTCATCTAGTTACCACTCTCAGCAAAGTGTTAAGTTTTGTTTTTACAAAACTGACCAAAAAGATAAAGGTTTGGACCCTAAAATACACTGAAATAAATACCTAGTTACCTACATAAAGTATGCAAAACTCTCAAAAAACAGCATCTAAAGAAAGTCACAGAGTTAAATTTTCACTAAAAAGCCTACGAGTTTCAAAAATCTTCAGAAGTCATCCTGGAGACAAACATCAAAGAGTGATGACTGTCAGGCACCACCTTACAGCTGCTGTCACAGAAATATCATATTTTTATGTACCATATTATTAGCAGTCCAAGACTGGCCCACTGACTACTTGAAATGGCTTGCAGCCAAGTAAAGCAGCATATACTACAGCTTGGAAATACTTCCTATGTAGAGACATCCCACCCAGAGGCTGCAGTACAGAAGTGACTGAAGAAAAATTGGGAGTATCAGATCACACACTAAAGCCTGTTCTGGCAACACACTGCTGCCAGAAATACTGTTTCTAGATGTCAACTGCAATCTTATCAAAGTATGATCACCTGAATAAAGCATTTTAGAGAGTTTTTTTTTTCCTGAGATTTAAGGACTTGTAACAAAACATCCTTAAATACAGCTCTTCTAATCAATTTTCAGTATGTTCCACAACTGAAACATCCCACCTTTGGGGCCTATCAAGTTGTGTACTGTAAGAATATATGCACAGAAAACACCGCAAATGACATCAGTCTCTTTTCTTACATGACTTGATCAAGCAGTTATACAAAATCATCACATACTGTTTTGCTGCTGTTCTTCTAAGACACCTCAGTTCTCCCAAAAATAATTCCAAACTGGAAAAACTTTTCATCACACATCTGTACCTCTCTGTATTTTTCACTAGAGCTTCAGCAACACATCTTCTGAGAAGACAGAAGTGATTGTTGAAGAGATTGTGGCTCAGTAACTCAGAAAGAACTTTAATAATGACTTTGAATTGCTGAAGTCTTTCACTGGATTGATGAAGTTTCCGCAGCCCAGCTGCAGCAAGCTGGCAGTAATAAATTCTCCATATGCTGCAAACTAAGTATCTGACTATTTCAGGCCTGCTTCTAAGTATGTGAAAGCTGGAGGCAAAGCCTGTCATTTTACAACTCAGTAGTTGCTTCTTTCCTTATGTCCTCTAACAAAGGTACTAGTGTAAGGCCAAATAAGAACAGAACTCCCTGAAGATGCCTGCTGTGAGACACGTCACAGCATTTCTTCAAGGAATTTCAAAACAATAGCTTAAAGGCAAGTTTTTCCACTAGAAATCAAGTTATTTTGAAAGAGTCAATATTTATAATAAAGGCCACAGTACAACAGATGAATTGAATTACTGAATTTTCAATCCAAATGTACAATACTTGAAGCTCAAAATACTTTCCAAAATTTCACATTTATTGTCAGCAAAGACAAAACTTGAGTTTTCTTTCTTGTTATATCAAGCAAATACATCTTTATATTAATTTCATGTGGACTTTATGGCATGTAAATACAATTATAACAGGACAGACAAGTCTGACTTTTTTTTCTTTCCACACATACAATAAATCTAAACAAGATTTAAATAGGTAACCTAAGTAAGATCATAATCCTGACTGTATTACCCATATGTTCTCTGCGTCATATTCCCTTGCTGAATTGTTCAAAGTTTCTTTAGAACATTTCAACAGCACTATCAGAATAACACTATTCTTGTGCTACTCATAATATAAAAGTATTTCAGAGTTACACCTGGATGAAAGGAAAAGAATGTAGTGTTCCTTTTCTACCTACATGTCTTGCTATCACCAGGCATTTACTTGTGTCTGGTAATTACTACATAATAATAACCATAACCATCAAATGGCAGCTTTTCTCCTACACAGTGACTACTTACCGATTTCAAAATCACCTGTCTTGTACTACTGAAAACTTCTAGCTTTCTGAAACGTTTCCTGAACTGCTCCTCCACCAAAATAATAAGTTTATTTATACATCTTGTATTTCAGTTACTGACCATTTCATAATATGCACACAGTTTTTAGAAACTTGTCCTACTAAAAGAAGAAACCTGAGACATGACAGGATCCCTGTTTGTCATAACAGACAATTCAATTCACAGCAACAACAGCATTAATTGTACAAACCTAAGCAATACGAGAAATTTTGTGGCAATCATAGATAAGCTTCAGGGAAGAAGAGAGAGGAACTCAGCTTTTAACAAAAGCAAAAGAAAAAGGCATTTACAATCTTAAGTGAAAACTTCCTGTGTGAATAATGTAGAACTTAGAATTTGTGGACGTGGGCTTTGATTAGGAAGAGGACTCTTCCTTGCATACTACTGATAGGAATAGACAGAATTTCATCACTGACCTGAATAAGGTTCCTTATGGATCCCTAAATAAGGATGGATTTAAAAACACGTTGAATCATTGGAGACCTACTTCTCACTAGAACAGTTGCAACACTCAGAGCCATAAGTGCAACCCAATGCATGTACTGTTTGTACATGCACAGAGGATGTGACATCACATGTTATATTTATTGCTCTACTTTTGATTCAAAGTACTTGATACAAAGATGGAAGGAGATGCTACACCTGAGTTACTCAGTATTTTTTTAATATATGTTTAATCCTTCAACATGGCACACAAATACAAAAAACAACACCCGTGCCTTCACAGAGACTGCATCAGAAATGAATACTGGCGTTATTTGGAAATCTGTGTTTTTACATCTAAATCTTGCCTGTGTTTCAAAGAACAAGTTTCAAAGAACAAGATACTGGCACAGATTACTGTACTGCAGGAAAATTTTTCGTGTTTGATTGGATCCATGCAACATTACGAATATCCTGTTGAACTTAAAAGCTGATAAGCTTTGTATGGCTCTCAGAAACATCCCAGAACTCATCCAGGAAATCCATTACCAGAAAAAGCAATGTATCCTTAAACAGAGTTTGAAGAATCCTAGGGAGATTAATGAAATTTATTTTTATTGTTCAGTGAAAAAACATTACTGTCTTCCCCTTTAAGAAACCAGAGATAGCGTAAAATGACCAAATATTACAGTTTCCCCATCATTGTGAAGAAATGCTTGCACAGAACTTCATTTGAGCAAGCCTGAAATCAAAATTAAATACTCCTTATGGTAGGGCTACATTTTGTAAATAGTGGCACACAACATAGTGAAAGCATGGCTTTCTACTGCAAAGGCACCACCAGACACAGTTACAACTATTAAGAACACCAATACTTTAATAGAGCCATATCAATCGTATCACGACCATTACGTGTGAAAATAAGACCTGGTACGCTTCAGAGACTGACTTTTATTGTAGGGATAAAACTCCTTACCTTGAAAAGACTGTTTGGCTCTGTCCACCAGTTCTTCAACTGGATAACTTGCTAGATCTCCTCTGGCATGCTTAGTTTTGCAGTAGGTACATGCATTGAGACACCTGTTTAGAAAATGAAAATACTCAGTTTCTAGCCAAGCAAGCCTTTAAATGCACAGCTATATTTAAGTACATCTGGAAAAAATAAGCTTTTATATCTATGACCAGCAAATAGCAGTATTCTATTTCAAAATCAATAAAGTAGTTTGAAAAGTGTTTTGTCCTCCTACCTTCTTAAAGTATCTTTCACATCTATATAAAAGGTTGACAAAACAATCAGTGGAAACCACATACAAAATCCAAGAGTGGGAATTTACATATTTTTAGAAAACTATAATAGGGTTAATAATTGTTCGTTACCAAAGATGAATCTCCAGGCTTCCAATCCTGCTATTACATAAAAAAATCCAACCTGAACAAGGAAATAAAGGAAAAGAGTCCTAAAAGACTAAAAGTAGATTTTAAAAATAGGGTGTGTTCTTGAAAACACATTTGAGTTAATTTTTCCTTCTTCAATTTGGCTTCTATAAACAAAAATAACATAATGAAGACAGAATCACCAACTAGAAAGATAGCTTAGCACAAAAGATTGGGGAGCTAACGAAAAACTCCCGCAAAAAACTGAAGAAACAGTGTGAACGCTTTTAATTTACCTGACAGCGTAGTAAAGGCAGACTAATTCAAAGTAAAAGGATGGAAAGATCAAAACAAACATACAAAAACTACTGCTAGTTGCGTGTTTTTCTTGCATTAGCCTTTGGATCCTGGTAATGCCATGAATGTAATAAGCAGAACGTTAAAAGGAGTTTGTTGAACCTTTTTTCCCCTCCCCCCCTTTTTAAAGCTGATATTGCCCTACACCTTTTTATAGGTTAAAGCATTTAAACCTCTAAAAAACCCACAAAACCAAAACTATTTCTCTTGTTCATGGTTACTACAGCATCTTAAATTCTGTCCGTTTTCACAATCAAAAAGCCACAGCTTCAATATAATAAAACACTTGGGTGCCAGAAAAGGCTAACACTTGAACTACAGGAGTATTACCATAGAACGTTCACAACAATAATGAAAAGGCAAAGATAGCACCAGGTGTTTTCTGAAGAAGTCACCAGCTACAATACTGTGTTTACTACTTGGATATATCTTGTCTTCTATTATGATGTCTGACAGCTCCATCACTAGGTAGTTACTGCTTTGCAAACTCTAAAGGTTTTCCTTCACAAAGATTCCCCTCACATATTAGTTATACCTTGTTTGCACAAGCAGTGGATCAGGACGTGCAGAACATTGCACGGAACGTTTTCTCAGGTGCCCTCCTTCCCCTGCATATCACCTTGGCCCTGAGACCTTCACCAACCGAATCTTACTTTCTGCCAGAGGACATCTAGATAGTTCATGATTCTCTCTGCTAGACCGGATGTTCTAAAACATGTATTGTCTTATTTATGTATATTATTTTTCCTGCCTATCAGACCCAAACATCAGACTTTTGCATCCATTTTAGATCAGAAAACTAAAAGATACTGCTTAACTGCAGCAATGAGACTGTTCTATTAAGAACTAAAAATGTATATGAAATAAGCTACCATTCAGTAAAACATACAACCGTCTATTAAAAATAGAGGGGAAAAAAGACCTAAATCTGAACCTTTACAATCTGCTCCAAATAAGTGATTTATTTCCACCCAAAGACAACTTATTAATCAGACGTGAAACCATTTTTACGTATCTCACCTTTCTTCTGCAAATCAAAAGCCTTTCATTGTGCAAGATCTAAAGCATGTTTAAAAGAGTAGCTTTTGAAATTAAGAGAGTATAAGCAGATAACTGGTTTATACTTTCCCAGTGTAACCTGTTTAGCAAACTGTTTCTTACTAGGTCACTGGCCATCTAAAGTATGCCACAATGGGCTTTCCCTCACAGCCCAGGGGGTACTCATTTCTCTCCCTGCTTCCCATCTGTGACTCTTTCAAACTCCTTCAATTCTGCCAGGGTTGCAAGGCATGCCTCCTCCCCCCCCTTTTTTTTCCCTTTTCTTTTTTTGTTCGTTTGTTTTTAAAGTACAACTCTTTATTCAATCCAACACTTCATTTCTAAGCAGGCTCCCATCCTGTCAGCCTACTGTCACACTCCTTCCCCTCTACATGATTCACTAAGGTAAGCCAGCTTTCTTCCACACAGCTAGAGAAAAGCAGCATTATGGATCGGTGATGCATATTGTCACGTCCTAAAGAGCGATACTAAACCTGCCTTCGGCAGCCTGGTGTGGTGTGTCGGCGCGGGCTAACAGCCAGACTCCCTGCCCCTCAGCAGGACGGGGCAGCAAGCAGGCAGAAGGGGAACAAGGGAGCTCACGGGACTAGACAGAGACGGGGAGATCACGTACCAACTACCGTTGCGGGCAAAAAAGACTCAACTCAGGGAAAATGAAGATATCGCCAGCCAAAATAAAAACTTAATTAGAAATTCAGGTGGTGGGAAACAAAGAGACAAGCATTTAACCATAGCCTTTCCTCCCCTTTTTCCCAGGCTTCACTTCACTCCTTCACACCAGAATCTTCTACACACATCCTGCCGCCAGCCGGCTGGAACTAGCCGGAACCAGCTGTGACCGGCACAGGGCAGCCCCGGCCTCTCCTCTCAGAGGCCCCTGCAGCCCCCCGCTGCCAGCGCCCCATACACGGGTCTGCAAAGCGCCAAAAGAAAACGCCGGGATGGCAAAACATCACAGGGAAACTCCTGTACCTTTACAAGGGCGCCTCACAGGCAATACGGTCAACGCCCATGCTAGAGGTGTGGGCCAGCTCGTAAGACCACAGATGCAAGATGTTGGCCGCTGCACCGCAGCAGCTGAGGGACCCAGCCGGAGCATCAGAAGTCAACCTTCGCCACAGCTCTTCCCGCGGTGCCGGCCGAAATCCTCTAGCATTTAGATAGCCATGTTCGTGAGAAGAGAGTAAAGAAAAGTAATTACTTGTCATATACAGGTTGACCCACAGGTTTTGGTTTGGGTTTTTTTTGGGGGGTTGGCTTTTGGTTGGTTAGTTGGGTTTTTTTAGTTCTGAAGTTCTTCGTTTTCAATTTTGCTTTCATTTCAAGGAAACAAAATCAGTTTCATAGCGGACATGTCTGCTCTTTTACAACCAACACACAAAGGCACAGTTTACATTGATGATATTTGTACCAATCTTTGTTTTCTCCAAAGAAAATAACATTATGAGCTATTTTGTCAATTTTCTCAGGTCAGCAAGAAGAGATTTAACTTGCAACAATCCTGTCCCATGACCCCAAGGTTACTTTAACAGTGGCACTTTTACCAACAAAAGAGAATTTTGCCAGTCATCAGTAACAAAGGGATGCATCAAAATTTTATTTCTTCTGATGAAGTAAATTTATTAAATTCAAATTTAAGCTAGGATTTGGGAAGAAAAGAAAAAACCACCACCAACAACTTTTATCATTTACTGCAATTTGCAAGGTCTGACTTACTACAAATTTGGTGTAAAAGTTTGAGTTTCAATGAAGGGTTTATTACCAATTTTTTGTCATCTTGAACTGTAACCTTGCATGAAAACAATGCTTTTTGTAGACCTGCTTCAAGATGTGTCAATTCATCATAGGATTGATAAAAACTAGAATTTTAGTAAGTGTTTTACAACAAACTTCTAAATTTATTCCTGTGTAATAGATCTAAATAGAGCCAAAATCTAAACTAGTATCAATGTACAGTAAAAAGGATTATTTATGCTATGTAAATATAATTTTTCTGTTTCCTTATCACAGAAGTCCGTTTATAAAAAACAGCACATTACCTCTTCCTCTCTTGTCCTTATATTTTATGCACAAATCATATCTATTTCTCACTATGTATTTTGCCCTGAATTTGGGTAGTAGCATTTGAAAAGCTCTACAGCAAGAGTACTAACTAGTAAGAGTACCAAGTACTAATCAACAGTACTAAATACTGAAATTATTACTCTCCAAACCTCGAGGATAAGTTTCGTATCTTCAATAAATGTTCCTTTCCTAACAAGGCCTAGTTTCTAGTAAACTAGTTTCTCCTGCATCTTCAGAGTTGCTTTCTGGGCAAATATTCTTTAAAATAAGTCCTGGGCTACCTGGAAAAAATATGGTAACAGCAGTTTTCTCTGGTACTGCAATAAACTTGGTCACAAAGAGAGAATGGAAATGTGCAGCAAGAAGCAGGAAGAAAGAAGGGGAAGTTATTCTCCAAATATTCACAGTATTACGTAGGATTGTTTTTAAGAGCTTTATTACTATGGTCTTTAAGCACAACTTCAGGAGGGTTGTTGACTTATTTTGGGGTAGGAGCTGAAAGTTGGGATTTGGAGGTAGACTTTTTTTTCAAGTTTTGCTGCACCAATTAACTTATTCCTACTATGAAATAAAAATATTGTGGAATACCTAAATAATTCAGTTTTTCTTTTTTTTTTTTTGTGGTACTTAAAGAGATTATATAACAAAACTGAACAGACTTCAGTGTAACATAAAAAGGATCAATTTTAGAAAGCAAACCAAAAAAAAGACAAAACTTTTAAATCCTATTTGTACCATATCTGTTAATTCCAACTTGGGAAAAAAATAACCTTTTGGGCTACAGCTGACCAACAAAAGGGTGCAGATTTCAAATACTTGTAAAAAAGCTGAACTAACCACTTTTCACAGATTTGCAAATTATCTATTCTTGAAAAGATAAAGTTAAACCAAACCAGAAGTGTAATAAAGTATCTGTAGGGTTTTTTTCTCTAGTAAGCCAGCCTCTACTCCAAGTTTCCAGCATAACAGATTATTCATACGCCCATGCTGCCACATACTCAGACCACAGACAATCAAGTGGAAAAGGGCTGTGGGGAACTCTGAGAATCTGGTCATTGTCTCTTACTAAGTGGCATTCACCAGCAAGTGGATCATCTAAAAGCAGCCCAGTAGGTAAAACTCTCCTTAAAAAAAATCAGCCTTTATCACAGCTAAAGCTCGAATATATGGGGCTAAAAAGCCAAACAAGCTATTAGTTGCAAAAGAGCATTTTGCTTTGTGTTCAACTGGAAGCCTTCTTCAAGCACTTGAAGGTAGTTTGTAAATGTTAGCTTGTATTAATACAGGTCAAAGCTTTTTTGCACAAAGAAATTACAGACATTTATAGAAGCAATTATTAATGGTCACTGCGTTTGTAATTACCAACATGTTTTGGATAAATTTTGTAGTGGTTCCAGAACAAAAACCACTAAGTCCTGGTTTTCCAACATACTAAACTGATTAAGGTACTTCAAATTATTAACCTTTTGCCTTGAATTATTAACCTTTAATCAGCTATGTGCCCAATACACAGAACTATTTCACAGCAAGGTAAAATATTATGCACAGATAAATTACTACCATGCGGCTAATTAAAATCTTTTTGAACATGTTACCAAACTGAACATCATCAACATTTTGGTCAAGTGCCTGAAATTTTGTTGTAGACGTACAAAACAGTGGTCTTCACATTGTTCAGCTAGTATGTGCTCATGTTGCGCATTAGATTTAGCAGACTTCATTTTCAAAACAGTAATATTCCTCATAAAACACACACTTAACATGAAAGGCTACCCCTTACGGATGACACTAATTATGAGTAAGAATACTTATGACACAGCAGACAAATAAAGACTTTCCTTCAGTGGGACTAATCAGTGGATTTCAGCAGCAGATGAGAATGAGAGCACAGACATGAGGAGCAAAATCCTGGTTCCTCTTAATGGGACTTGTGCCACTCAGTTTAGTGAAGACAGGATTCCACCCTCAGATATGAAAAGTATAAAACATCTTTCATTCAAGGATCAGAAAACAACTCAATTACAGACTCCAATGTGCCATTAGTGTGCTAGTCACTCCCATTTTATGTGACTCACCAAGACCAGACATCTGTGAGCAAGATGGGAGAGCTGAATAGCTGCAACAACGTCATACGACAGAAGATCCCTGCTGCTCTGCAGGTGGTTAATTTTGGGAAAGGGGGGTGGTATTGCCCCCTTAATTTCCTGAATAATCCAGTAAATTCTTGCTTGGTATCAATCCAATTAGCTGGTAAAAAAAAAAAAAAAAACAAAAAAAACCCCCAAAAAATCCACCACAAAAACCAAAAAAACCCCAACCAAAACCCAATCCGAAGGTGGTCTTCTCCCAAATTAGAAATTTGCAGAAATAAAGTAAAATATAATTAATCACAATTCAGTATAAACCACCATTATCTGCCCTTATAAGATCTGACTAGTTATACAAATTCAAGATTTTATGAAGTTTGCCCTATTAAAAAAAAAAAAAAATTCTGCCAGTAGTGCAGTGCCCCTAACATCGCTGGAACATCACATCAGTACAGATATAGAAAGATTGCTCATCGCAGTCACCCGCACGATCTCTCTGCACCTACCACCAGACTTCCTTAGAAGGCCTCAATAATTCCAGCCCAAGAATATTTTGTATTAGTAAACTGTGGTTTTCCTGAAAGGGAAGCATGATTTCCATGTTTCAAAATACAGTTTACAGAACAGAGTTAGGCTTTTGAAAGATACTTTTAGTTTCTATCAAATGTAATTTTGATAAAAGTGCTCTGTAGTTTGAGTAAAGAGAAAACTTCCTTTGCAGGCTTGACTGAGCAAAAGAAATACCAGAAATATATACTCCCAGCAGATGGAGAGGAGATGGATACGAGTCACAACTTACTAAACAAGAGCTAGTAGAATTCTACAAATATTTTTCTCCTTAGAACACAAAGTTCTGTAAAGCTAACAACAGCACTTACGCTATATTTATAGTTAAATATCATACTTTATTTATAGAGTTAAATGCCAATATTTCTTAGTGTTTACCTCTATAAATGCTACTTTGTACTTCCAAAATTTCTAAATCCTGTCAAACTTAACTGCAACGGATCAGGAAAAAAAAGTAGTTTACAGAAAAGAAAATATGCCTAATATGTCTGAGTTGTTTTCAGGAAACTCTTCTTTTGCTTGAAGTTTGCACCACTTTACAATAAAGCTTTTCAACTCACTATGACAGGGAAGATAATTTCCTGTAAAAATCTGGGGCATGGGAGGTTGTTTTCACTTTAAAAACAGTCAGGATTTAAAATACTTTTGAAACAGTGGCAAGGTATTTCTCATCAAGGCTAATTAGTCTGTGCAGCAAACCACATCATTACAGAAATACTTTTCCTAGTATCCCAGCTTGTTCAGACTGAGCTTGGACACCAGCCACAGGGTGCTACATAGACGCACTTGATGTTACATTTTCTATATGATAAAACCAGGACTTCTCTGAAATTATATTTGTAGCCAACTGTTTTAGAAATTACAACGCCAACTTAAAAAGAAAAAGCCTCTCAAAGAAGTTTTAGCAGAAAATGGGACAACCTTTCAAGAAACACTATATAACATATGGGAACGCACGCATTTTTCTCAAAGTAGGATGCAACTACAGGATGCTATTTTTTAATTCTGCAACCCAATCCATGCTCAGCAAAATGGGAACAAAGTGCGTTATAATTTTGTTCTTCCGAAGACCTTTGAAGCCAGTGTTTTATTTGGTATAATGTCTCACTAGTTACTAATCAAAAGGAATTTGGAGAGAAGGCAGTTCAGTGAGTTTGATAAGCTATAATATGATTTAATTTTGTACTTTAAATATTTGCATTTTGTGAAACTGAATTCCTACAGTCAAGTGCAGGTGATTCAAAGGTCACAGCTACGTAGTTATATCATCATATGTTCAACTTGCTCACTTTAAGACCAATGATTTAACATCAGCAAAATCAAGTGCATCAATGGCACTTTTTAGTGTTTGTCTAAAGAACTTCTTGATTAATTATTCTGCCCACACAGTTCTGCAACTGTTTGAATTAATTCATTCAGGCATTCTAAATTGATATTAAAAGGTAAAACATTCCATTGCTAAGCTGCATAGATCTGTGCTCCCCACCCTGACCCAAAACGGTGCATTGCTAGACGCTTACCAGAAACTGCAATGATTTTCTTTTCTCTGCAATTCAAACTAAAGCTCTATGATTCACAGAGACACAAATTATTTTAGAAGCATTTCCAAATAGCTGCTTGGCTATGCAGACCACAACTTTGAGGGCAGATCATGACAGTCATTAATATCAAGAAAGTGACTCAGCTGAAATAGCACAGGTAGATTAATTAGGTTCTGTGGTTGCACAGAGCAGAAAATGCCACAGCATTGTAACTACAAGTAATCAATTCTTTCAACACTTCATAAAGAGCAACAATACTTGGAAGACGATGACTCCTGGTCTCAGTGAAATAGCAGTAATGAAGGTGGTAGAAATAAAGAGTTATGACAGATAAACCTTAGATAGAAAAGATGCTTTCTTAGAAACCTGCTTACAGCTAGTCCCAGAGACACAGTGGCAGAACACCCCAACATCACTATTTCAGCATGCATGAGCAACTCTTATTCTCAGATCCCTCCTAATGAACAGCAGTGATCGGAAAATGACCTCTGAGGACAGGATTCCTGGAGGCTTGCTTTAATTTATAAAGTTTTAGAGAGCTGCGACTTGACAAATGACTTACTATTTGATGCTTTAAATACCATAATTTTATTAAAAAAACTCTACTGGGGGCAGATGACTTAGCATAACTTATACAGAATGTGCTGCAAAACCTAACTGGGTTAGTAATGAACAATTTCATAAACTGTAAAAAATTCAGCTTTCAAAGTTTTTTAACAAAATACTAAGGATTAAATTAAAACTGCGATTTATACGTAGCGGGGGTTGGGGGAAGGACAATGAGCCCATTTAAAGTTCTGTTTCAGGAATGAAGCATCTCAGCAGATCTCCATGAGTGGAAGGACGAGGGTTATGGGAGTCAAGTGTCTTTCTACAAGCAATCCACTTCATTTACCATGNTTTCCAAAAAAGTATTTGTAAAATGTCTGTGGGAAAGTGGATCTGAATTGTCTGGGTAAAATAATGGAAATAAGTACATAATAGAAACAAACTCACCATTTATAATCTAGAAAGAATCCCTTCCTAATGATTGTCTACACAAAGCTTTCTGCCCCAAAACGTCCTATTGGTTGTGGCAGCAGTACAAATGTTAAAAGATCCAATATGGACAAGGATCTAAGCATCATCTACAATTAATACTACCTTTGTTGCTCTTAAATGTCACCTCTGTCTTGTGATAAATTGGTTAGTCTTGCTGAAAAAAAATGTGTATGTGCAGCAATAGACATATACATGCTTCAAGTATATACTCTTTGTTATGTATTACTTTGTCAACTTAAAATGAGAGAAGACCACACATTTCAACATAATTGCCCAATCCTAAATCTATCTGAGATTCTCCAAGCAATTTAATGGACTGATTTACACAGTTATAAGAATCCAATGACTGAATTCTTTTAAAAATAGAAATTTAAACCAGGGGCCTTATGTCTGCCTTTAAGAGTCTCCAAGGGGATTTTCAGAAGTAAATTAATCCCCTTTACACAGTTATAGGGCTGAGTCAGTCAGATTATCTTCATGGACATATCTTCCTTACTGCCTATGCACCTCTTAAGGACCTCTTAAAGAAAATGCAAGTTAAGGTACTCACTTTTAAATAATTAGGGAAACTAATTTGAATAATTAGGCAAACATTTATAAATTATTTTCTTCTCATTATTTTACAATGTTATTGTATAAATATATTTAAAGATATTTTACAGAATCTAAAAGCATAGTGACCGTGCAGAAAAACAGGAAACAGTAGCCTTTCATTACTAAACTAATGATCCTCAACTTTTCTATCTGCTTTACTTCTCCAAAATTCTCCCCTTCTAATGATTCCTCAGCTCTTTTCTTCTATTTTACTTTTTTTTCCCTGCCATTTTCTTAACTTTTTCCTGTTGTCTTGCATTCAGTGATCGTTGTGCTTTTAACTCTCCTGTGGTGTCCTCATGTCCCAGTAACTGGAATGGGCTGACTTTCTTCCAAGCTAGTTGGCCAGTGTTTGTATGCTTTGATTTCCTCTTTAATCACTCAAGTCTGTGGTGAGTCTGAAACTTTTCCAGTTCAACTGCTGCCAGCTCTGACAGAAACCATAACTTGCTAGCTTTTTTTTTTTTTTTTTTTTTTGTCACCTCCGCTACAACTCAGATAGTTATGGTCGGACATTTAAAAGAAAATCAGAAAGACCATGACTGAAGCACTTAATGCACAAATCAGAGCACTAAAAAGAGGCCACAGAATCCCCTGGGGATTCAGGATCTAAACAGCCTTCTAGACACTACAGGCTGGAAAATACACAAGAGGCAGCTCTAGTCATCAAAAGCAAGACTTAACAATAAAAAGGAATGGACAGACAAAACATGAAGTAGCTCAGCAATTCAGTTATTTACAGGCCTTAGTCAACACTTAAATGGAAGTTTTCTTCATATTTCCACAGCCACATTTAGCTACATTATCTTTGCAATGGCTGACTTGAAACAGTTTTTAAGAACTTTTTTAAAGTTGAAAAAGACCCAAGTCTTTGGGTGATGGGGGTTTTGCACTGGCTGCAGATAGGCTGTTAAACTGACCCAACAAGCTAACGTAGCAACGAACATTACCATTTCATTCAGTAACCACCACCCAACAAACTTCCCTGAAGAAACGCTTTCACAAATAAGGTTGATGACATCATCCTATAAGATACGTGCTTGCTTTTATAAACATGGGTTAAAATGATATTTTCCTTGTGAGGCTGAGTTGTCTGAAGCAAAAGACATGACCTGACCTTGCCTTCTACAAAGAGGTGTCTGACCCTGTGGGAAGGGGAGGGCTGGGGATGTCATATACCTTGATTTCAGACAGACCTTTACCACAGTCTCCCGTAGAATCCTTAAAGCCAAATTGCCGTGATACAGACTAAGTGGACAACGAAGTGGGTTAAAAACTGTCTGGTCTGCTGAGTTGTGGTCAGCAGTGCCAAGTCTAACTGGTGGCATTGGTGCTCCTCAGGGACTGATGCTGGGGCCACTACTATTTCATGACTTCATTAATGAGATAGGTAAAGGGAAGTAATGCATCTGCAGCAAAACCCAAGCTGGAGGTGGGGGGAGCAGTTTACTTGCTGGAGGGCAGGGTTGCTATTCAGGGGGATATCAACAGCCTGGAGAAACAGGCTAACAGGAACCTCATGAAGTTCAGCAAAGGCAAGTAAGAAGGCCCACATCTAGGATAGAGTAACCCCAGGCAAAAGTGCAGGCAGGGAGGGAACTGACTGGCTAGAAAGCAGCTTTGCAAATAAGGACTCTGGGGTCCAGGTGGGCAACAAACTGAACATGAGTGAGCAGTATGCTTTTTATAGTTAAGAAGGTCAAATGCACTGTACTGTGCAACTGGACTGTACTCCCAAGAATGAAACTGACAGATTGAAATTATTAGTGCTCTCTGTTTGGCACTTATGAGACTGCATCTGCAGTGTTGTGTCCAGTTTTGAGCTCCCTGGAACAAGGCAGATATCAACACAAAGTAACAAACAAGTAGACAGGAGGGCCACCAAGATGATTAGGGGACCAGAGCAGAACATTAAATGATATCACAAACAGTATCAACATTTAATAATTTTCATTCCATTTATTATCAAATACATTTAGAGTCTGATACTAACATGATACTCACATGCTGTCCGTAAGTACACCACAGCACTTTGAGAGCTAACACTAACAGAGAAACAAGTATGGCAGATTTTTTGGAGCAGATAGCCAGTAGCCAGTCGTGAACAAATATTGCCAAGCATGCTACTGGAGCTACAGCCAGCCAAGAGTTCATGGTGGGGGTGGTGGGGGTGGAATTAGACCACTCTGACTGTAGAGATGACAAGAGAGATATCAGTTCTGTGCAGATTAGGTTTCCACTTTCATCGTGTTCCTCCACAGGATAAAGAATACAGGGAGGGGCACTGTATCCATACACTAGACATTGAGAAAGCAGGTGTATGCACGTTCTTCCATGTCCATGGAGTTGTGAATTGCCATTTAAAAATCACACTTTGTTTCCTGCCACCATTCACCTTTGTGTAACATTAACCAACATGCCTCAAAGCTTTATATGAAGTCATACAGGTAGTAACTGTGCAAAGCCCATAATTTAGTCTCCTGAGTAGAGTATATTTCTGCTTCTCCATATTCCTTTGAAATGTTCAAATCAACCCAAATTGTAAACAAGTCTTACCAAAAAAAGGTGAAATTTGTCAGTTTTGTTATGAGTTATATCTGGCCACATCTGAACTTGCGAATTCACTTAACTTCAATTCACTTAAGAATCCTAAACTCTCTTCTGCAAACACACCTGCATCACACGTAAAAGAAATTGATGGGGGGGAAAAAAACAGAATGTATAAACAACAAAGAAAAGTCCCTCAATGAACAGATGTGCAATAAGCTGTTATGTCTGCTCATGTCTAAGGCAGTTTATACAAACCATAGAATCCAAATTTCTAGTCTCACTAGACTCATAGATAGGTGTCTCTTTAGGCTTCGCTTTTCAGAAGGCCATTATTCCCTTTGGAAAATAAAGCTGTTCAGCTTATCCAGACTAACATAAAAAACGCACTGTATTTACTGAGTATTTATGGTATTACTTCACCATTTCATTTCAAAAGGGACCACTACCTTTATCCACATATTGATTGTGTAAGAAAATAATTCAACATGTAATATTCAACAATATTTATAAAATATTCAACATATACCTAAGATAAACCCTAGATACTCCTAAAGACAGAAGAGTAGGAGGACAGCAGATACCAGAGTTCTAAGCGGAGTCAGGTATAGCAATATTGCCTTTATTAGACATTAATTAGCAGGAAGTGCTATTTAAAAGAATATACATAAATCAGGTACTCATCGCTTTACCAAGAGTATCTTCCCATCTAAGTCTCGCAAACATGATGTATTAAATTCATTTTATTAAAATAATAAAGAAGACCAAGTCTTTTTTATTTTGCAGAAGGTATCATAAACTGGACCAATCTATGCAGCTGAATATCCTTAAAGGAAAATGGCTTTGGAGTAAACACAAGCGCCCAGGAAATCTGAAATATAGCTAATGACACAAAAATAGTTGGCACTGAAAAAAAAAAAAATCTCATTCCCAGTATTTTAATAGTTATCAGACAGAGCAAGTCTTATTCTTGCATAAAGAAGCATTTCTCCTTGCACAAATATACAGCAAACACACAGACCTACTTTGGCTGGTTGTGTTTCAGCACTGTTTTCATATAACATACCAGAGAACACTGCAGCCTATGCACCATTTCGCAGCAAGAATATCCTTATTTTTGTAGAATTTGAAATTCAGTTGGCAGGTTGAGGGCATTTTTCCAACCACAAACATTTTTTGAACTTTTTTTGAACAATATATGTTCAAACAAAAGTTTTCAGCTACAAGTCCTAAGAAAAAGTCCTACTTAAAATGTGCTTATTTTACCTGCACTAATTGTATACTCATATGCTTATCTCATCCAGCCATTCTGCCCCCCAATAGACGGCATTTTTGATACTTAAGGCAGTTTAGATGCAAGTTGTGTTCAAACTAACTGTATTTAGAGAACAAGGGACAAGAAAATGAAATCTAATCCACAGCTATGATGTTCAGAAGAGGAGATGCTGTGAAAGAAGAATGACGATACCATAGTAAAACAATCCTTCAGACTGTCCCTTTTGCCAACACAGAAACATAGTATCTAAAAAAATACCTCACAGCAAGTACCATCACTTCACACCTACTTCCATTTTTCAAAGTATTTTTATAGCATCTCACAAACTTTCTGCTCTTTTTAGTTGACTGCTATTTTATTAAGAGGTATGACTTCACTCCAATATTTGACTTTAACACTACAAACTATGCCTCCTCACTGTACTTCCACTCAAAGAAGCAACAGTTGCAAAGTACATAAGCTCCTAGAATGAACTGGTTATATAGGAGTAGGGCCTAGTTTCAGTTCAATGATTAAAATTCCCTTTATAGTCTCTGCAATAAGTTCAGCAGCTCTCTGAATCGCAAAGAATGCATATGTTACATATGAGCTGGTTATAAAGTGTCTGCACTAGCTTGGCTTTCAGTATAGATGCAAGGGTTGTATAACGAGAGCATGAGGGGAACATTTATACGAGAAAGGAACCTATACAAACAAGGACAGGAACTAAACAGCATTTAGTATAAGTTCTATATTACTTTGGTGCTTTCACACACATATTTCTAAACTTGGAGTACATGGCCTGTTTCCACAAAAAATTGCTAGATTAGGATTTAAACATGTCCAAGAAACACCTCTGAAGATCAGCTAAAGATACAGCAAGACTCCCTTGCAAACCTACTATTTCCCTACAAACTGCAGATACAAGCCAGTAAGGACAACATTAGCTTATGCCTTCTGTTCAAGCAAAATGGATAAGCTTAGGGGAGACATCACTGCTAACCCTTTAGTTGGAAATCAAAGGTTATTTAAATGTTTATAGTGTGCCTGGTGAACAGACGTCACTATATTCTAGGTGAAGTCAAGAGGGGGGGCAGCAAAAC
>WAAD01036319.1:103428-147784 GCA_013389945.1 Fregata magnificens | reverse complement strand
TAATGCACTAAATTTCTGTGTTACTGGAGAAGAAGCAGTGGTTGAAGAGACAGACCACTGTTTTTCATTAAGCTGTTTTTAATACCTGTTTTAGTTTAAGAACGGCAGGCCAAGTATCTGCATTCAACCACAAATAAAACTATGTTTAAATAAGATTAAGGCTGTAAATTAAATTTCAGATCTTAAATTCTCTTGGTGCATTACAAAACACAAGAGAAAAGAGAGGGCAAAGCTTAATATACCAAGCTGGTTGAAAACGCAGCCTTCTCTGGAAAAAATTCCTTCTTCTTCTTAGGGAACTTTTTGTGAAAAGATATGCATTTTCAGCTAAAAAATTGTATTTTCAGGAGGAAATTCAAACAACATAAAAAGCCGTCAAAAAGCTGAATAGTTTTGTCTCAAGACTCAGAATCTTGATTGGCCATTGTAATGCCCTGTGGGACCTGTAATTTGGTAACTTCATTACTTCCTTCTTTTTCAGGGGCCAAGGTCCTTAGGTTGACTGTACATGCAGGATATAATGGTCTCCCCTTTTTAAAAACTCAGAGATACCTCAGAAAACTTGTAAGCGTCTTGGATTTTGTGGTTCTCTGGAAGTTTAACACAATGAAGCAACTTGTTGTGGGTTTTTGTTTTTGTTTTGTTCTCATTAAAAATCACTTTTTTAATGAAAAACAAACACTTTGAATGAAAAACATCTTTTCATTTAAAGACCTGGTTTTCCACCAAAGACAGTCACAATGAAATTTTTCAACCAATCCTATTATAGTCATAACAAGCTATGAAAAAATTTATATTACTGCCGCTTAAACAGTGGGTTACCTTGTTCCATTGTTTTCCAGTGAGATCTTAATGTTATTTAAACATACCACTTTTATTGACCTTCAGTGTGAGTAAAGACAACTTCAGTGAGTAAAGTACTTCAGTGAGTAAAGACAACTTATCAAAATGAAAGGACTTTTGTTGTCCTCTATTGGGACCACTACTTAGGTGCAGTTTTTGTTGGACGGGAATGCATTATAAACACATAAATTCCTCAAATATGGGTCACCTGTAATGCCCTTGAATTGTTTTCCAGTGCACCCAGTTAGATCAGAGCAACAGACTGGTTGATGTTTGATCTGGGAGCAGAGGAGTATAAAGTCAAATTAATGGCTCTTGTGCCCCCAAAAGCTGAGCTACAGTTTTGGCAAGAAAGTAGAGAATAGTTCAGAATTGCAAGATCTGTCCAGGTTCAAATCATAGGAAGGGTTGAGTGTCTGCTATGGTCCCTCTCAGTCATTAGGCCAAATTTTCAGGCCTGTATTGAGGCAGACTCCCATCAATGTAAGGGCTGACAAAGGTTGATGCTGTCTGATTTTGTTTACTTGTCAGTTAGTGAATTCATCCACAGAGTCCGTTATGATGGAGACTCTTAACAGAGGAAGGGGCGTGATTAGCTGCGGAGGTTCATGGCCATCACACTTTGTCAAGGTGCAGTTCACCCTTGTTTCACAACAGCACTGTGCCCAGTTATTCTGGCTGGAAAGGAGGTAGGGACCCTTTCTGCTGGTTTACTTACCTAATTGGTTTGGNAGCTTAAAGGACTTACAGCTTTAGTGTTCTTGCAGTTTCTAATCAGGTTTAGAAAGCAATTTAAGATCATTTTTAGGACATGATTTTTAGTTCCCTTGAGCTGATACAACGGAGAAGCAGCAAAGCCAAAAATATCAGTATAAATGTCAGTGGTTTGAAAGGTCACTTCTCCCCCTTTCCCTACCAACATCCCAAGTATGAAACAGTAACTTCTAATGTAGTCACACATCCTGTAGTTCATCCCTTTAACTAAACAGTCCAATATAATAATAGCAAATGACTGTAGGAGGAGATGGTTTAGTTTCGGCAGGCATGAAGCCTCATTTTACTCAGAGCAGTGTAAACAGGAATGACTCCGCTGCAGTTAGAAGGGTAATGCCACTGGAAGCCTTATGAGGAGAGAAGAGATTCAGGCCTGGAGCATTTTTTTTAGTTTTCTTTTACTTTTCCTCTAAATGGGGGCGTTAGTGGTACAGGACTTATGATGGTGTTACTGCCTCTCTTGGAAGCACAGTGCACACTCATTTCTTTAAGTAGCTAATATGTGGTATATCAGTCTGCTGGATCAGTGATAATAGGACAGTCTGCCCCAGTCCTGCTGCTATTGCATAGCTGCAATTCCTCTCGACTTTAATGCATGTGCTGTCAGCTCATCTGAGGGCTCAGCTACTCCACTTGTATTGCTAGCTGAAAGAGTGAACAAAGTATTTTCTTGTTACTACCTTTCTGTGCAACTTCATTCTCTCCAGATGAGGTGATGTGTTTTGCACATTGAAGTTATATACAGAAGCATTGAATATTCATGCATGTCTGAGAATATAATGTCACATAACTAACCATAGTGCTAGCCTAAAGGATGTCATGGTGCAGTCACCTTTTCAATACACTTGTCAAAATGAGCCTGTGTGACTTTTATATGGAGCGTCCCCTGTCCACAGCAAGGCTAGAGGAAAAATGAC
Organism: Fregata magnificens; assembly: GCA_013389945.1. Lineage (NCBI taxonomy): Eukaryota > Metazoa > Chordata > Aves > Suliformes > Fregatidae > Fregata > Fregata magnificens. The sequence continues at coordinate 145,250 of WAAD01036319.1, read as the reverse complement.
TTGCTTTGGATCTTTTTGTCCCCCATACAATTGAGTAAGAAAGTTTGTGGGTCAGAATACTGTCTGTAAGCCTAATTCACCTTTTTTCATACCTGCTTTTATTGGAGCCTTATGCAATTTTATCATAGTCTCTGTCATCTCTAGCATAATTAATCATCCTCACTGTTGGTTGCACACACAGAATTCTCTTTCTTTGCAGTCTGATTTCTCTTCTGTCAATAGCTGATCTTCACTGCATATTTCTTGATTTTTGCCTAGGTATCATTCTTCAATCTCAAATGTTGCTGTTTTAGGCTTTGCTGTAACACTGATTTCTCATCTCTCTATTCTTCCACCTTCTCTTTTTGACTATTGCAGCCAAAGGCATAAACTGGAAGCCTTATGAGGAGAATAACCAAAGAATAAAGGCTGTAGATCATGCTATGAATTTGCAGGCTGTATTCTGAAAATGCAGTGACTCCAAAACCAAGCTGAGAGTTCTGAGGAGCAACCAGTTGAACAGTGCAATGGATAGGAGAGAAAGTTTGATTCCTAGATTGAGTAAGCATGGAAAGGTGTCATTACCTATCTATGTAGGATTTCAGAGACCATTTCAGGGATACCTTGTCCAGTTGTATGTACACTGCAGGATACTGAAGGATACCAAAGTGGGGGAGCAATGAGGTGTTTGACCCTAAAGCTAGTTGGGTATATTTTCGGCATTAATCCAGTGCTTTTCTAGGTAAGAATGTTTCTGTAGTCGAGGCTGTGAGTTTTTTGTGGAAGTTCATTTCTATTTTTCAAATAAAACTCAATGCAAGTGTCATAACAACAACACTGTTAGTCTGAATGACCAGTGCTCAGATTCTTGGCCTATATTCTGTGCCAATTTTACTTCCTCATGATGTCATTGGGGACACTTAAGCAGCCTACAAAGTATTGCATGCGAAAGTATCTGACGTCAACTAGTACAGAGGGACAGCATGGTTTCATTGCTTACATCCGGGGCAGCTAGTCAGGAACTCCAGGATTCTAACCCTGGCTCTGCTTCTGGGAGGGCTGCTGCAGTCTGGACAGATCAATGCAAGCAGAAGCAAAAGTTTCAGCAGAGACATGGTTGGGGTAGTGTCTAGTACAGGACTTTTGAATACAATAAGGAGCTTTACAGATTTATATAGTACAGGAGGTGGAAGTGAAGAAAAATGTGTTGTACTGACCAGTAGAAATAGCTGCATTTCTCTAAATGAAAAGACACAACCTAAACCCTTTCTGTTGGTTTCAATTTTGCATCTAGACTTCCTGCCTTTTTGTTTTGTTTCTTGGTTTCTTTGTTTCAGTCATGTAAATCATGACATTGGATTTTCACCCTTTTTCCTTGCAACTGATTGACAACTTCAAAGATTCCTCACCTCCTTTCTGCAAACTGTACCTGCCATTGCATGGTTGTAATAAATATATATGTAGAACAAAAGCAAAAAGAGGATGCCCATGACTTTGGTGCAAGAAAGAGCCCGTGTCTTCCCCTTCATGTTATCCTTATGTAAATGAGCCTACATGTATGAGGTAAAACTTCTAGTAATCAATGGTACTTGCTATGGGACTGTTCTGTAGCTATTCACAAGCGTGACCCAAGGCAAGCAGGTTTGTAAATACACAGGCTTTTCTACTCTGCTTTAGCCTGTGTTTGTTCCTCCTGATTGATGAAAACAAGTCCCACTAAAGGCCCTTGTGGACTTCATTAATTATGCCAGTGGTTGATTGGTTTGGCCCAGAATGCTTTATAACAATAGACAGATTTAATCAGCAACAGCTCTGGTTGCAACAGCTTCACAGCCTCCTGGGAGCATCATGCACTGACCTTCCTTTTGCGTTATTTTCAAGCCATCAAACAACCTTTAATCTTCTCAAATTAAAAAGAAAACAAAGCATACAGCGTATAATATGTAGAAAGAACAACAGAACTTTCTTCACATGAGCTATAATAAAAATGTTTCCTTATTAGGTGACTGAATGCTGTTTCCTGTGATGCTGGTTATCTGGAAAAGTTAAATATTTAGAATCTGTTTTATTTGAACAGTTCTGCCAAAAACAGTCCTTTGGATTTTCTCTGTTTGTCTTAGAGACCTTCAAAATAAATGAAGCCTGAGGTAGATGTACGTGTGTGTGGGGAGACAGGATGGGAACAGGTCTGAAAGGGTTGAAAATATTTGTGAGAAACATGCTAAGCAAATGCTTCAAAAAATAACACTTTCTGAAACCTGTTATTTACTCTCACACACAATGGATTGTTGGGAAGTATTTATGCAAGGTTTTTTCCATTGAGACAGGTCATTTTTGTGGTATGTTAAACACTTAAAACTAATAATCTTCTGAGCACTTAAAGTAACCATATAACACTGGGTTGTAAAGGATTAAGGATCATTAGTCACAGTTTACAGTTCTAATTTTACTGGTTCAAAAAGTCTTTGACTTTGCTACTATGCATCATCTAAGAAGCCTTTAAAATTGTTCTGGGTATGCTAGGGACTGACTTTTCTGTTGGTGATCCCTGCTGTGTACAGTGGAATGGTTCCTGTTTACAGGAGCAGAAATTGTGGCCTGGGATTGTCATTATGATAGGGGGTCTTCCATCCTTCAGAAGCATAGGAATGTTTCACTGTCACACCATATTTAGCATTACCTACACTTCAGAGAACTATTTCTATTTGAAAACAGAGATGAAAGTGGGGTGGAATTAGCATTTTTATTTTTAATTCACATTGCCCTTGTTTTTCTCCAAAGTTTGAAGGTAGAGCCAAGCCAAAGATTTGGCTTTGCTCTTGAAACCAAAGCACAAGCTGAGCTGTTTAACCATAGCCATATGAGAAAAGAAAAAAAAGAAAAAAAAAAGAACGAGCTACATAAAACTATACTAAAAAGTTGTTGAAGTTGAAAGAAATAGTATTAGAATGTTCTTATTGGCTTTTACTCTTCTTTGGCTCATCCTCTTTATTGCACACAAAACTTGGCCAAAATCAGTAAACAGTCTTCTATCTGAATCCTGTACCTCTCCTGTTACAAATACTGACTTCTTACGTGATATGTTAATAGCGTGTTTTGGATATAATGTGCCAAGGGCGAAAGACCTGTACAGCATTTAATCTAAGATGAACCATCAGATTCGTTCAGGGTTAAAGCAGTGTAGTTGCCTTTTGACCAGGGTTCATGTTCCCGTTATTTGTCGAATCTCATACTGAGGACAAGAGTTAATGCATTCCGGGAGCAGTGTGACTCAACAGATGATGGCACTTTACAGAATTTGCTTCTTGCTCTGTTAAAAAAGCTTTTTGTTGCACAACACAGTTTTTGTAATTAGAGACATGAGCAGCAATGCGCATGCTCATTTTCCACCTGCTTCCTGCCTTCTCTTTGACAAGATGAAGAAGAGCAAATCAGTATAAAAGTGGGCAGTTTTTAATTCCTCTGTCATTAATTAGCTTTTAAGGGTGCAATTATATTCTCAGCCTTAGTATGTTTTTTGAATGTTGGGATTTTTTAAATCAAGGAGGTTTGAAGGGTACATATCTGAGAGCTCTGGAGGTCTAATTGTTCTACTTAGCCACGGAGGAGGCAGTGGGAATGATAGTAGCATAAACTTTTGCATTATGGCTGTCAAAGTGACACTCCCTGAAACGCTGAGGAAGAAAGGAGAAATTCTGTTTCAACAGCCTGTTTAATCTCTGTATTCCTGCTCAGTGTCAGAGGGCCAAATCCTTACCATTTTCTAATGCCCATCCAGTCTGCTATGAGCTAGAGAGAGATGCATATTCTATTGACCATTTTGTAAGATACTTTGAGACATGTAAAGGAGAACTACCTAAATGCAAAATAACATTCTCATTTTTTAATATATCCATATATTTTTTAACTGTGCACCTCAGATCGTGTTCCCATAAACCAGTCAGAAGTCCTTCTGGCTCCTGCTGGCTTCTGTGACCGTAGCCAGGGTTCATGTCCTTGTGGTCTGAGATTATTACAGTGAAATCTGAGAGGATATAATGATCAAAAGTCCCGTTGCACTTTATCACTGAGCCTTCCACCAGCGCTGCTGGAGTGAGACACTCGGTGGGACACACATAGATGGGCTGCACAGTACATGAACGGGTTGCAGAAGGGGCCTGCACAGGGCAAACCCTGTGAGTGGGGAACCTAGGGAAGTCTAGCTCAGGCTAGAGTTATGCTCCTTCTTCTGTGGAGAAATCTTGGCAGAGCATGGCAATACCTACCTTGCTCGTGCTTTCCCATGGCTCACCCAAGCAATCAGGTGTCCTGGCAGGGCACAGGGAAGCAATTTCACATACCAATGCAGGGAGTTGAGATTGCCATTTTGTGGACTGACTGTGCAGCCCACATTGCAAGCACCACAGCCACAGTAGATGGTGTAATGAAACAAATGCACGAATTATGCAACAATTACATGAAGTATGAAAAAAAATGAAACAAATATGTGAATTACAAAAATTGCTTGATTCTTATGTTAATCTTGTTTATGTCTTGAGTAAGTAAATATCCAGGGGAGCTGTCTGTAAGGTGGTTGGAAATAAGCTGATACTTAAAAAATAAAGCGTAGATGGAGTGCAGCCACCTCAGTCAGGAGTTAAGCAATAAGGCTGGAAAACACTGCAAGGTGCCAACAGCATTAGCAGTGTGGACCCATGGCAGGAATGTGGCACAAACTGCAGCCAGCGATGCCACTGTACACTTCTGAAATTAAAATTACTTGGGTTCCTAAGGTCAGGTATCCAAAGTCATATCCAGGCACTGATGTAAGTTCACCCAAATGGTGAGCAGAAACAACTCCTCTTTCACTGAGGGGAAGTGCTTGGTTGATAAACATTCCTGTAAGCTGGATGGCTTATTTAAGTGCCAAAGTATGAATTTAGGCACCCCAGTTTGCACATTTTGTTTTGTAATTTTTAGTAGAGCTATTCAAACAAATACTTACCCTCAGCTCACCTGGCAAAGACTTTCATTTTCACAGCTCTGTGGAAAAAGTGAACCAGCTTTATTTTCACTTCAAATACTTCTTTAAAAATGAGAGATTTTTCCGCTGGCACAAGACTAACATTTGCTGGTCAATATACTCATAGAGCAAGAATGGGAGCTTTGCGCAATTTTGTTTAATGAATGAGCTTTTAGATTGCTATAGCAAACTGGCCAGCTAGCTACTGTGTTTGGGAAAAGTCAGTGATTTTTATTTGCTGTAATTTTGGGTGGTGGCTTTTTTGTTTGGTTGGTTTTGCAGTTTGAGTGCTATGGTGCTGCTCTGCTTTGGCAGGGTGAGGCAGCCATACCTAGCAATAATAGGAACTGACATTTCCTCTTATGTAGGAAAACCAGTTTTCATCCCGTTTGGCAAATAACTGCTTTCAGTTGTATCCTTGCAGGATGGGGCAGTCTTTTGCGCAGTATCCTCCCATTTTAGGGGAGCCATGTTAACAAAGTCAAGCAACAGCACCTGGGGATGATAATCCAACCTTGTTCAGCCTTGTAATTGAGTGAATGTCCTCAACTCACTGAGCAAAAGGGGATGAGGGACCTCATCTCCTCAGAAGACCAGAAGATTTTTCACTCTGCTTGTGAAGCTTGATGACATGTGATTGACCAGCTGGCTTAAAAGGATTTTCAATTTGTGTTAAGGTTGCATTCAAAGATCCAGTGTAGAGGGTAGGGTGTAAACAGTCCTTGGATCAAGTCTGGTTAATGCAATCCACTTTGCAAAGGTTTGCTATCATTTTCATACACTGCTGTTAAAGATTTCACAAAAATGTGCTCCTCTTTTTCACTGCTTTCTCACATTTCACAGATGATATAATAAAAGTTTGACTCAGGATGTTCAGGATATACATTTTGGCTCTAATGCAAAATACTTCTTTGAAATAACTGAGATTTATAATCTAATTTATCCTAACTTCATGTTAGTTATCTACAGGAGGAGTAAATGCTAATACTTAAACATTTAGAGCTAGATTCTGTCACACTTGCAAGTGAAGACTAGCTTCTCTGTGAGTTTTCATCAAGTCAGTGGACCGACCTCACGCTACTGGTTTATTCAATCTAAATAGGAATGGCAAAATTTAGAATTACATTTTGTTTAAAACCAACTACCTAGTTTGATCCCTTATAATCTTTGTATTTGCTTGGCAATTTTGTAATTGTGTAATCTTGTTGACAGTGTGAGAACTCAGTGAAGGAGAAAAAGGATTATAAATGAATAATTGAGTAATTCAAATTAGTTATAATTCTGTAAGAGGGGAAATTTGAATACTTACATAATATTTCTCACCTCTTTAACCAAGGGCTAAAAATTAAACAAACAAGCAAACAAACAAACAAAATTCTGAAATAGCAGGCTTTTGTGGCAAAACAGTTCTTTTACAGTCTTGTGGTTACAGTCTTTCTCACAGCACTCCTAGTATTTCAAGTTCTAAGAAAAATAAAGAATTGCAGAGGTATGTGCAAAACCTTCCCTAAACCAGAAACTCTTCAAAAATCTAGTAGACAATTGGGTTGGGATTTTGGTTACAGAGCAAGTCATCCGATTTTCATCTGAGATCTTTGTCTTAATGGGTCTCCAAATTTCTGCCTATTGGTAGAACCAGAATTTGTCTATTGCAGAAATGTTGATGTGACCTAGTGCCACTCGGCTACTCAAACCCAGGGTAAAAGTTGAGAAAATCCTGGTGTATACAAGTAGATTGGATTGGCTGTGGCCATGTTCTTTTCAGGTAAAGCTAAATGAGAGCTGGTGGTCTCTGTGTTCTGGATCTTTGTTTTGATGGGCTCAGTGCATTTCCAGATGATCCTCCTTGTGTATTGCAGTGTCTTTGCATGTGAAACCACATAGATAAATGAGAGCATCTGTCTGTGATTTATCCTGCTTTGTTCGGTGGAGTAAAGTACATAAATTAATATTTAGGGCTGTGTTGGAGCCATGAGCTTTGTGTTTAGCTGCTATCATCTACCCGAGCTCCAAAAGTGCAAAATAGTGATCAGCTGTACATTGAGAGTACCCTGCAAACGCACAGAAGGGGCCTGAAATATCTGGTTCCCACAAGTATGGGTAGGAATGTTGCCAGCTTTCTCCAGGCCTTGAGAACCCTCATGCTGATGCGTATCTGAACCTAATGTAAATCAAAACATGTGGCGCCAGATGAGTATTAATACTGTAATTTAGTCTTAGGTTTTGGTTGCCATCTAGATGTTGGGACTAAGGTTGCGTGTTTATTAATGTTACCTATTCCTTACAATCAGTACTTGGTCCATGAGCAAATATTAGGCTTATTTAGAAACATACTTGCATGTGAATATATTCAGCTGAGGACTGATGTATTGTCCATTGAATTTAGTGGGTATTTTTCTATGGATTTCTACTGGGGGAAGATTGGGCCACAGAAATACTCTTTGTTTGGTTTAGGTTTATGAATAGTCTTTGTAAGAAGCTAGTAGCAGGAGCAAAGTTGTTCCTGCATTTGTACCATTGAGCTGCACTTGATTTCTGTTAGAGATGAGTTTATTCGAAATGGCCAAGAGAGGGCAGGCAGGCTAATTCTTGTAAGAACAGGGCTTTTTAAGGAAGATTAGTATGAGAAGCCCATACTCTAGTCATAAGGGATGAGAAAATAACTTTGTGTACATAAAGGGTATGAGGTTGGTATCTTAAACCGCATTATACCACCTCATCTACCTCTTCAGAGACGGAAGCTGTCACGCTACAGAAGGTCTAAACGCAGGCTAGAAACCCTGAAAAAATATGAAGCTGTGGATTCACACCTCTCCTTCACCAGAATGAAATAATGTAAGGAATTTTTTTCATTTATGTTAGCTAACATGCTTTCTTGGATGCTGTGTTTATAGCAGAAACAGACGTGATGGATTCTGGGTCATGAAATTGGTCAGTGACAGCTAAAGAACCTGCGCGTTTACCTTGAAGGTGCATGTTTGCTGCAGTTAGGAATAACAGGGCCACTGCTGTAATGGATCATTTTGCCATCCAGTCAACATAAATTCTTCTGCAGGGAGGGCCTGGCTTGAACAGAAATCATCCCACTTCCCACTGCCTTTGTGAAGTGAACATTTTGGTCATATGTGGAAATACAATTTGATGTAGTGTAAGTGGAAATCCATTCAATGAAATTTGAAGACTATGAAAACTAGTTGAAAATATAAAAACACATTGCAATCAATTTCCTCAGGGCCTGTTAACTTCACTGGTTCAAGAAGGATTCATCCTAAGCAAATGGATCAAATTCTTATCCCCATGAGATGTGAATTTGTTGGAGGGTTGCATGGTTGTCAATAGGATGACTATTTATCCATCCTAATTATTATGATTTTGAAATAAACTAGCACAGAACTTATGTAAATCAATATTTGAAGTGTTCTGAAGGGGTGCCTAAATTAGGCTTAATTAACTAGGACAGACTGATGATTTGCATAACATTTTAGTTAGCAGAGCAGAAATTGTCATACAGTTTAAGTCTCTCCATACTGAAATTTGGACATGAACATATTCTGTCTGTATATCCTCTCAGAAACATGGGAGAACTGCCATACTAAATGTCTCCAGTGTTACACTACACTCCTCGAGAGCATGCGTATCAATTTTCAGTGTATTTTTGTTCACAGGTTTCTTGTTACCTGCTTTCTATAGAGGACATTGAGCTTCAAGCCCTAATAAAAGATCCCTTTACTGTGGAAACGAGGCTGCCTAAATTGTCCTTTCATGGCCCATTATGGTAATGAGAAAAGGAGGGAGAAAGAACCAACTGAAAACAGAATTTCTTGGAATGGATTCTGTTTGTCATATACACATTGTGGGGTTGAGGAAATTGAAAGGAAATGTTTGTATAGTGGCAGGAAATGTTAAAGTAGCATACAGACGCCTTTGTAATTTTCTGCAGATTTGGCAACTTGTTTCTGCAGAACACACTGAAATTTAGACATAAATACAGCGATTCACATTTAAGAAAAAAAATTAAATTATTTGTAATCATGAAAATTCCAGATATTGGGAGAAGCTGTGATAAGACACAGCACAACAACTGCCAGAATTTCTGAAACAAGGGTCTAAAACATCTCCTGTTACAAGACTAACAAGGTGATCATCATAACTTACATAATACGGTGCTCGGTGTTTTAGATACGCTACAGAGCCACAGTTACACGATTTGTTCAGGATGACTTTTCCAGAAAAGCCACCTCTTTTCTCCTCCAGGACATTCCCTAGTAAACATTAATTAACAGTTTAAGTAACCCATCAGAGATGAATAAATGGAGTCTTTCATAAATAAGGATTTATTTATAATAAATAAATTATAAACTTATAACACTCTATAATAAGTGTTATACCCTACTACTATTGAGGTATTTTTCTGTTCATGTCAATTAACTTGATTCATTGAAATGCAGACTGTTTTTAGGGAGAATTCATCATTAGCAACATGAACAGTCTCAAGATTTTATACAAAACATGAAACTTATCCACAGAGTTTGTCATTAGCTGAAGTATCTTTCACATTGACAGAAGACTCAGCATTTCAGCTGGTTATTTGTAATGCACTATGGAGGCATCTTGAACCACTAACATTTAAATTAAAAAGGGAAGAAATGGAATAACAATATGACATAGGAAGAACAAAGTATATTACATTTAAAGCAGGTTTTTAGACTCATTCTCATTCAAAAATTCCTTTTTCAGAGTAAGTAGATGGCCATTGGGTGGTACAAGGCTCTTGTTGTAAAACTAGGCAAAATATACCTATTTCCTTAGATGATTGAAATTTGTGTGTTGAATCCGTAATGCTTATGAACCTGGAATAAAATATAGTTTTGGGTAGAAACTGCAGGAAGCTTTTTCAGCCTGAGATGAAGGTTCTCAACTGAGCTACAGTGTGGCTGGCTAACATGGTAGACTATGTGGAAAGCATTTTTCACCCATGTCTAACTACTTTATTGAACTAAGATGCTTGGAAAAGCATCTCTTTTTTCCAGCAAGACAAAACTGAAGGAAATAAGTGAACGAACAACAGTGTAAGCATATTCCCTGAAAAGATGAAGCTGGCGTGTCAGTGCTTTTCTCTTCCCAGAAGGAATGTTATTGTCGTAACACATTCCATGGAAACTTTGATGTATTTTAATGATTAAGGTATTTATCCTACTTTTATTGTGGCATAGATCTTTTTCCATACTCTTCACTTTATGAACTTCTGGCATCCATCTGTTACAGTTCCAGATCATAGTTGTTGTCAGATTGTTTGGACAAACTGTCAGGCATTTTCTAAGTTAATAACATTTATCGCTGGTTCTCCTGGCAAATGAACGTTTGTTAACCATGACTCTTCTGTCATTACAAAGGCAGTTATTTGCAGCGGTATGGTAGCTCTGTGATAAGAGCTCTTAGTCATCACAGGCTACAATTTCGTCTTTCCAGTACTCCTGCTGTAAATAATTGAAAGAAAAGTTTGAAAGGGAATGAATGGTTCCCTCAGAGAGGAAATTACACAGCGGACTAATTTTCTGATTCTGGGAAGAGCAGGCAGGATTATAGGTAAGCACTTTAGAGCAGTTTTCATTTACTTTATGTAGGAACAGTGTTCTAGTGGGGAACACAAACAGGGAAGTAGTAACGGTGGCACAAATGGTCATGTCAAAAGTGTACAAAAGCATTGGACTCTGCAGAAATGACTCTGTTGGACATTCTCTAAGCATATTGCCTGATAGCTCATTAGCCTTTGTGTAAGGAAGGGAAATAATAAACTATTCTGCCCTTTTGGTGAATAAAATGAGTGAACTGGGTTCAGCAGATATGTGATAAGGCTCAGTCATTTGGCACAGAGAACTGACAGTCATAATATCCATCACACTGATTTATATTTTTTCCGATTTGTCAAAAATAATCTACATTTTATCTGACAACTAATTTACAACTAATAATAAACTGCTCTTCTTGTTACAATTTCCCATCTGTAGGGGGAGAGTAAGAAATTAAAGGTTCCAAGAAGAGGAAAGTCCTTCCTGAAAATACCATGGTTTCTTTTATGTATGTTTTTTGTCTTGAATACCTATGCTGATGCTTACTCTTCAAAGGCAGATTTTTTTCATCGCTGAAGTCCTCCCAGTTACAGGACTTTTACCTTAGTGTTTGGTCTGGATCCTGTTTTTTTGTCTATTTTTCATAGTTTTGCCATTAAGAACGTTCCTTTTTATCTTTAAACCTTCCTTTGATTACTGTCAGTGGCTGTCCTGTTTCCATTCTCACTTGCAATGTTAAAGTTCCACCAGTCTTAAGACTATCCCTCCTAAAGCCGTAAGCCACATTTGCAACCCTCCTTGGACATCTCTCCCATAATACTGCTTCCCTGTACCTCTGAGACTTAAAACCAGACATAAGGGAGAAAAAAGGACCAGAACAAACCTGATCTAGTGCACAGGAGACCAATTTCTAGCTTGAGCAGCAGCTTGTAGAAAACCTTGCTATGGCAAGTCACTCAGGAAAGTAAAGACCATTTATCTAGGTCTGTAACCCCTGCTCCTAAATGACCACAATGCAGGTGACTGCACTGGCCCATGACTCCAGTGGTTTTGAGCCAGCAGTGCAGTCCTTTGCTTGTTGTTTCAATGAGTGGAAAATAGAGCTGCCCAGAGATTAGGTGGTGTAGCTTATGCTCACAGCTGAAACAGTCTGTATCTGCTTCTGCACGGGGAATTCTCCATCACATCCTCTCTGTGCTGTTACATTTTGTCTGTCTGTCTGACCTGACTATGTAGTCTCTATACGCCAATGTATTTTCTAAACAAAGCTGAGAGCATGAAAACGTATCGCTTCTCTGGGTTTGTGAGAGATAATAATACCTGCACATCTGCCAGATTATGTTGCTAGTTACAAGGATGTAAAACGAGGGAAGGGCACAGTAGCTAATGGAATGGTCCCAAGGTTTATCAGTATGAAGGACAAAAGAATTTAGTGTTTAAAGAGGAGTAATGATTTCCTCCCTCTCACTGCAGCTGCTTCACCCCATTTGCTCCTTTTTGCTTGATTATATACAAAAGATAAAAAGTGAACAACTAAGCTAAGTAAGTGATGTGTTTTCCAGGGTTGTCGTACCTTGTAACTTGATAATCGTCATAATCCAGATTCACTGAGGGAAAGATTTATTTTGGCTACTCTGAGAGGATGTTGGTGATGGATTTCTAATTTGTGAAACCATAGCTATTTCTGTGAAGGCTTTAACATGCAAATAATTAACTATTGCCCTTTTTTAAAGGAGCCTTTCTGTCCTCACTACACTGATTCTCTAAGTACAGCTTATTATCTAAACACTGGTGCTTTGAGAGCTATTTAATCTCCGATTATGTCAGTGCATAGACGAAGACAAAAACATGCAAAATCAATCAATTTATCTAGCTGTCCTGCTCAAACGCCGTATGAAACAAAAGAGGCAAAAAACCAAAAAATCAACCAAAGAACTGAAAAACCACTCCATCTGTGCGTTGTAATCAAGTTAGCAAGTGATATGCTTGGTTTTTTAAACCTTTTACATGGATTGAAACAAAATACACTGTTGTGGAAACCAGGCCATTGTATAGATGGAATTGTGTGCCGTTTAAAGTATGAAGGTGTTTAACTTCCTGCCACCTTTTCCCCTGCAACAGCAGTCTTACTGATTTTGGTCATCTGCATTTGCAAGAAGCTGGCAAGGAGCAGTAGCATTCTGGACATACCTGGTGACTTTCTGTCAGTTTTTGCCTACTATTTGCAAAACATTTTCTGAACCCTGTGGATAAGAGTAAATGAGATTAAACTGAAGCTGAACCTCGTTACAAATGCACTAGAAAATCCAGTCAGGATTCAACTTGTTCTTCTGTGGGTTGAACTGTGAAAAATCAAGAAGCAAACCCTGCTAGAGATTCAGAGAATAAGTGTGTCACTAGTCTTTAGCTGACTTGAAAGAAGAGCAAATATTACCCACAGATATTTTTTTGTAACATTAAAATGTCATTTCTTTAACTGAAGAGTATCTTTTACTGACTGAAATTCTAGTAACTTGAAATTTTCCTGTCAGTAATTTCTGTGTTTGTAGAGTGCTTATTGTTATCAACATTCTTGTTTTTCAAATACTTAATTTTTGTTCACTGGATTAGTTTGAGAATTATAGAGAAGCTGTTTTATTAACCATCTAAATTTCACATGATAGGAGACTGACTTGAAGGTTCCTGGAGAAATAATGGCTTGAGTAAATAGTCTGTCTCATTTATTATCTCTGCAGTGCCACATATACCAGCACAGGTGGTTTTTTACTGGCATTCTCAGGCCCTGGGGTTTCTGCTCTTTGCCCCCTCGTTCATAGTTTCACATAAAGGCTAGGAATGTGTAGACATGTAAGCTTTTCTCACATCCCGAAGAGATCCGGGACATATTGTTAATGCAGAGATAAAAGTGTATTACTTTTCCTTGTGGATCTTTGGTCTCCAGAGCAAATGATAGATCTCCAATACCAGAATCACCAGAAAAGAAGGTGGAAGAATTTTCACTGTATTGAGAGGTTGTTCCAAAACTGGAAAGAAAGAGCATCTAGATGAATAATTCATATAAGGAATCCTAAGAAGCTGGATTTTTACTGTACCCTCTGTAAAGAATCAGTAGTTTAGGGACTGTGGAGCGGATGAGAATTTTTTTAAGGTAGCAGAGAAAGTATTTGGTTATCCATAGGTTATATCTAGTATAGCAAAAGGGGTGTCAAGATATTATTAGGACTGTATTATGAAGCAGCTGCATGAAAAGGAAACTAAAGTTCCTAACAGTATACAGCATAAACCAATATAGCTGGTATTTGAGCTGTAGCAAGCCTCTTTAAATACAATCCTTATATGCAATCAAAGAAAGATATAAAAACTGTTTGATAAATCTAGTAGGCCCTTTCCATATAGCTTCTTCAGTATTTTTTCTTTTCCTTCCAAAAGCATCATCATGTGATCAAGAACTTCAGTCAGCCCTGGAGGAAGCTAAACAGCCCCAGAAAGACAATGTGTTCATTCCAGAGTGTGCTCAGGGCGGCCTCTACAAACCAGTGCAGTGCCATCCTTCCACAGGCTACTGCTGGTGTGTTCTGGTGGATACGGGACGTCCCATCCCTGGTACATCAACGAGGTAAGGGAATACACGTTCAGTGCTCAAAAGTTGTAGTGAGAAGATGCCTTAGGGTGCATGTACTGGCACGTAGATTTCTATTGCTGGTGGAATTCTATCATATAGGTTTCTTCCACTATCAAGATGAAGTGAAATATTTCTAAGAACCACCAAAAGTTAAGGCCAGATGGCCAAAGACTGTTTCACCTCAATATCACAGGCAGTTTGCTCCCCCAGTCCTCTTTTTTACTTTCTATTTTGTGCTGGGAAGCCAAGGCTTGGAGCAGATAATGAATAAGCCCAGAGGAAACCTCACACTCCTTAGCCTGAACACACAAGAACCAAGTAGGATGGTCTATGACAGAAACCACGTCCAACCTCAGAAATGTTCAGTTATTTTTCCAGCAACCTCCTCAACTATTTCATATGACTGGCTTTGATGGAACAACTGCTTGGGAACCCGTGGAGAGGAAATATCATTTTAGTGTGTTATTAATAGAAGCTTGGAGTTCAGTCGTCTCAGCTGAGCCAGATACATGGTAAAGTGTTGTTAGCTACATAGAGGAGATGTAGGCAAAGCAAGTATCAGGTTCCAAAAGATGTTATTTAGGCTGGTTATTGAGGTTTGGCCCTTGAAGGAATGCTGTAGAAGCTGATGGGCAGTGTTGGTATCTTGATGCAATCATAAATCTTTTCAAGCTTAAGCCAAAATAATTTTTTATCATTTGCATAAGGTTTGTGAAAAAACACTATAAGCCACTTGCTGTAAAGCATTATATTCTTAGGGAGTGTTTTTCACATATTCTTCAAGTGCTGATTTACTGATAGCTGTTTATACCATAGTCTAGACCATGCCAATTACAGTACCAGCTGAAGTGAGCATGACTTAAAGTTACTGTTGATCTGCTGTTTCTGGCAAGTTGAGATCTATAAACTGTCAAAACAAAATAGTCCAAATTTGGTCCCGAAACTGTAGGATCAGTACACATGTTGTGTGAGGACCTGGAGAGGTCTTCTAGAGATTCCAAGAGGCTCCCTTTTCTGCTCTTCCTCTGATCTCCACCCCTAGGTTTGTTCACTGTTTCTTGGTTTTAGTGCTAATCCTTCTTTGAATTATAGTTTAAATCATTTTATGGAACCTTAGTTCCTATTCTCTAATTTAAGTCCAAATCATTTTCTTGTGCTTGTCAAGCAATAGCACTTTTGCTGATTTTTTTGTAGTCTTCTTTATGAGTATAATTTTATTATAGAATCATAGAATACTTGAGATTGGCAGAGACCTCTGGAGATTCTCTAGTCCAACCCCTCTACTCAAAGCAAGGTCTGTTAGAGTAGATTGCTCAGGACCATGTCCATTTGGGCTTTGAATATCTCCAAGGATGGAGAGTCCACAGCCTCTCTGGGCAGCCTGTTCTAGTGTTTGATCACTGTCACAGTTAAAATAAAAAGTTTTTTCTTACACTTAAATGAAATTTCCGGTATTTAATTTTGTGCCCATTGCCTCTTTTCCTGTCACTGGACATCACTGAGAAGAGTCTTGACTCCATTTTCTTTATTTTCCCCCCTTTGGATATTTATAGACATCAATAAGATCCTCCCTGAGCCTTCTCTTCCGCAGGCTGAACAGTCACAGTTCTTTCACCCTTTCCTTATTATGTCAAATGCTCCAGTCCCTTAATCACATTCATGGCCTTTTGCTAGACCCACTCCAGTATGTCCATGTCTCTTTTGTTTGGGGAGCCCAGAGCTGGACCCAGCACTCCAGATATGTCTCACCAGTGTGAAGGAGAGGGGAAGGATCACCTCCCTTGACCTGCTGGCAGTGCTCTTCCTATTGCAGCCCAGGAGGCTGTTGGTCTTCTTTGCTGCAAGGGCACATTGCTGCCACATACTTGGCTTAGTTTCCATCA
Source organism: Fregata magnificens (assembly GCA_013389945.1). Taxonomy (NCBI): domain Eukaryota; kingdom Metazoa; phylum Chordata; class Aves; order Suliformes; family Fregatidae; genus Fregata; species Fregata magnificens. The sequence continues at coordinate 129,194 of WAAD01036319.1, read as the reverse complement.
GAAGTCCCAGGACCCTGCTGCGAAGTTGCTTTCCAGCTGGTTGGCCCCCATCCTGTGCTGGTGCAGGGGGTTAATCTTCCCCAGGTGCGGGGAATTTTGCTTTTACCTTTTTTTGAACTTCATGAGATTCCTGCCAGCCCATTTCTCCAGCCTCTTGAGGTCCCTCTGAATGGCAGCACAACCCACTGGTGTATCAGCCACTCCTCCCAATTTTGCATCATCTGCAAACTTGCTAAAGTTGTTCTCTGTCCCAGCATCCTGGTCATTAATGAAGAGGTTAAACAATATTGGCTGTAGTATTGAACTCCGGGGCAATCCACTGGTGACTGGCTTCCAACTGGAATTTTTGCTGCTGATCACAACTCTTTGAGACTGGCAGTTCGGTTGGTTTTCAACACACCTCATTGTTCATTTATCTAACCCATACTTCATCAGTTTGTCTGTGCGTATGTAATCAGAGACAGTGTCAAAAGCCTTGCTAAAATTAAGATAAACAGTATCTGCTGCTCTCTGCTCATCCACCGAGCAAATCATCTCATCATAGAAAGCTGCAGGCTTGGCCAAACTTGATTTCCTCTTCATAAATCCATGCTGACTACTCCCAATCACTTTCTTGTCCCTCCTATGTTTTGAAATAACTTCTAGGAGGATTTGCTTCATCACTTTCCCAGGAACTGAGGTAGGGCTGACTGGCTTGTTATTTGGTTCCTCCTTGCCCTTCTTGAAGATAGAAGTGACATTTGCTTTCTTCCAGTCCCAAGGAACCTCCCCCGGTCACCATGACCTTTCAAATATAATTGAGAGTGGCCTCGCAATGCCATCAGCTATCTCCCTCAGCACTTGTGGGTGCATCCCATGAAGTCCCATGGATTTGTGTATGTCCAGTTTGTTCAAACAATCCCTGACTTGATCCTCCTCCACTGAGGGTAAGTCTTCCTTGTTCCAGACTTTGCTAGTGGTCTCAGGGACCTGGGATTCCTAAAGACTGGTTTTACAAGTAAAGATGAAGGAGAAGAAGGCATTGAGTACTTCTGCCTTCTCCGTGTCCTTTGTCACAAGGTCCCCTGTCCCACCCAGCAGCAGGCCCACATTTTCCCTAGTCTCTTTGCTGCTGCTATGTGTGTAAGCAGTCCTTCTTGTTGCCCGTCATGCTCCTTACCAGATTTAGCTCCAGGAGGCTTTGGCTTTCCTAATGCCATCCCTGCACACTTGGACAGTGTCTGCATATTCCTCCTGGATCACCGGACCCTGCTTCCACCTCTTGTATGCTTCCTTTTTATGTCTGAATTTTTTTAGGCGCTCCTTGTTCATTCATGCAGGCTTCCTGCCACATCCTGCACATCGGGATGAACCATTCATGAAACTGGAGGTGGTGATCCTTGAAAATCAACCAGCTCGCTCTCCTATTTATATTTATAGTGTGCATGCAGTGTATGTGATTTTGGCTTCTACTGTCACACCAACTGGAATTCTAGGTCTTCCCAACACCTTGATGATTCACCTATGGATCTAGAATCAGTCTTCATCTTCTTTTTTTCCTCTTTGGTCTCCTGGCCTCTTGTGTTCTGCAACTACTTGATAACTCAGCTGTGGGACACGAGGTGGCAGGGAGTTCTTTCACTGTGCTGCGTGTCTTCAGAGTTGGAAGGCTGGCAAGTTGGATTCAATTTCACATATACAATTTAGACACAAATCTTCCTTTTGCTCGATGAGTGCTCTACCTGATGACTTGTACTGAAAAGATCAGCTGCTGTGGTCTTGACCATTTCTAATTTGTTCAGCTTTGCTGGATTTACGGGGAGTCTTCAATGGAAATCTGAGGAAGTAATATTTTGTAATATCCCCAGAGAGGATGTTTCTGAGCACAGATGGATGAGTACTCAATTTTAGGAGTTTCATGCTAAAGAAAGAATGACTGGTGTATTTAGGAATCTACAGTCCTGGTAAACAAGCAGGTGGGATTACTGCCTGGAGTTTAAGAGGAGTGTCTAGACCTCATTTCTGGGAAAGATTAAGGTGGGCTGGAATCCCATTAATTATTTCTTGATTTTACTTTTTTTTTTAGTCTATATCGATAAAATTAAACTTTCCCTCCCCTAGCAGGGGGAGGTAATTGGGGATCAGAATACGATGAGAAATATGCAGTTGTCATTCTTTAATTCTTTCTTATAGAATGGAAAGTGTGAACATGTCAGTCTTTCCTAGTTTAAAGAACCAGGGACTCATGCAAAATGGTGTATGCTACCTTCCAGCTTTCCACTGTAAAATACAAATTAGAAGAGTAGCTGTTAAAACTCTACTGCAGAAACCAATAGCATTAGTACTGCTGGTAGCAAGATGGATGCATTGCATCTTGGAATGTCTGTTCTGCAAATCTGGATCAAATCACTAGGGGACAACAGTGAAAGAATAAACAGATCTGGGAAGCTGTTGCCAGCACAGCTTAGCATTTTGCATGTTGTTTGTTTTGAATACATTCATGAGGATGAAATCTGTCATATCATCAGGCTCCAAATACCACTATAAATAGTAGTCCCATTAAATTAGACCCCCAAAATGAAGGCAAGTTATTAATACTCATTGACCTTCTAATGTCCTGTCATCTGAAGCAAAGATAAATCATTTGTCAGTGAAGGTATTCCAGAAAAAAACCATGTAATTCTAGAGTTAATTGTGATATTAGAATAGAGATATGTGAATGAAGCACCACTCTAGGATGTTTAAGACAGTAAAACTCACAAGAAATAGGTGAAGTTGTGGCATAAAGCTGGCTTTTATGAAAGTCTAGAGGAAACATCCATTTGACTAAAATGAGGTAATGCATTTAAAGGGTACAAAACTATTCCCCTGAAAGTCTATCGATACGGTCCTTACCAGCTGGCTCCCAATGCCTCCTGGACAACCCAGCATGACCCTCAGCCTTTTTGCTCTGCAAGGCTGTAAGTCTGTGTTCTCACATGCGACTTTTTAGCAACTAGGATCGTGGGCAAAGTAATGCCCAATCCACTGGCACAAGATTCTCTAAACTTAAAAAAGAACATAAATCAGCTGCTTCATGAAGCTGCCCACACTGTAGAATTCCTGTGAAACTCTCCATCCTCCACCGCTTTGTACACCTCAGTAAATCTCAGTGCTTCCCAGCAGACTGCTCAGAGGTGTAAAGCAGCCTTCATAAGCTCTTGACGACTTTAGATATACATTCACTTCTTGGGACTCTTTCTCTTTTAAAATTCAAAAGAGTAACTTGGGATGTCTTTTGACTACCTTATTTTTAATCTGACAGTGCTCCATTCTGACATGCTATCCCTTTCCCACTCTTTCCCCATGAAAATTGAGGCAAGTGTGTTTTTCTTATCAGTTCTTAGCGTGGCTGTGCCTGTGTGGTAAATTTCTAATGATTCATTTCACCTTTCTTCAGTTACTTTAAAGAGTTAAACACAGACTTTTTACATTATAACATTTTAACACCTATTGGGCTTTAATATATTTAGTTTGTATATGATGAACTACATATGTATATAACAAAAATACAAGCCAAAAAGGTAGAAGAGTAGAGGTCAAAAAAGAAAGCGTAGGCACAGAGCAGTAACAATAACGGAAGAGGATGAGGGGGACGCAGAGTCAGGTATCAGATTAATTGGGGACCAGGCTGGTTGCCAGATACTGCATTAGTGAGTATTGCTCAGAGATTTCCCTTTCACTCTTTTCTTGGCTGATTGAAGTGGTCGTCCATCAGGTATCTGAATCCAACCCATGCTATCAAAGCAACTTCTATTCCTACCATTCTTTAGGGGAAAAAAGTGCCTGTAACTCTCCCATGTCCATGAAGCAACACTGCACCTTCTTGCAGCAGCCAAAATTTGATGGGCCACTGGGCAGGTTCATTAGATGATGTGGAAATAAATTAAGCACTCAAAGGAAAAAAGATTTTAATTTTTTTTCATTCTGCCTGGTAATTAAGGTCAGAATACTTAGGTATTTTGCTTAGGGGCAGTCTGGCCTGGACCCAGGACATAGCCACCGCTTAATTCTTTTAAAAAGAATATTTTGTTCCGAAAGTTTGGATTAGTATATTTTAATTAGACATTTTAGTGTGCTACTCAGTAAGTGTCATTTTGGGGCACTCTAGGAGAATTTCAAAGAAAGATGAACAGTTATATAAAATATGAAAGAACCTAGATTCAGTGAACAGGTATATATGTGCAAATGCATGTATGTGGACACAAGTCATACTACTAAGTGTTTTTAACTGATAATTTATCAAGCTGAGTGAAAAGCCAGCATGCATCAATAGTGGGATCGTAAGAAAAAAGAACAGATTCAGCAGCAGATGCTCCCATGCCTCCCAGTCTTGCATAAAAGATATTGCTAGTAGTGCTGCATAAGTCAATGTTTGTTAGAAGTACAAATAGCACAGAATTTCTTCTTACCAGCTGGACTACCAAAGTGGCTTTAAGTAAACTCAGAAAGCATAGAGGAACCAGAATATTCCAGTAGCAGGTGGAGATTCAGTCTTTTTCCTAATCCATTTCAAACTGTTCCAGCCCAACTCCCTTCCTTCTGGAAACCCTATCAGTTCTTTGCTCTTGTTCAAAATGTTAGCTGTTCATGGTTAGCCCTTCTTATGTAAACTAACATTTTTTTTGGAGAGGATACAGTAGCACATGGCTGTAGAGCTGCAGTAGTAACTAACTACAGTTCCTGCCTTGCTGTAATTTTGAAATTGCTTCTCTGGTGTTTCCCAACATGAATACTGTGTCAGATGTCAGAGTTTGTCATATTGTTTATGGCTTTTTGATTTGGTAGGTGGGAGGAGAGCCTGACTTTGGTTTTGGTTTTGTGTTTTTTTGGTGTTTTTCAAAATTATTTTTTATTATGTATTACTTTGTAGCAATTCCCCACAGTTTTCTCCTTCCTCAGTTTTCCTCCCTGTAGAATGGGCTTTGGAATAGGTAATTTTTCAGTTTGGTATCATCCCCAGGAGAATAAAGATATGCTGGCTTCTTTGAGGTAAGTGGAAAATAGGCAGATGAATTTGCATTGTCCCTTCTGAATGAAAAACAAGCTTATTCCCTGAATAAAAGAAGCTACAAGTTTAACTTGGACTACAAATTTGGAAATACATTCGTTCTAAATCAAATTAGCCTTGGCTAGTTTTACTCTCTCCCTGTTTGTTCTTTAGGTATGAACAACCTAAGTGTGATAACGGTGCCAGAGCTCACCCAACAAAAACAAAGGATTTGTACAAAGGACGCCAGCTTCAAGGTCAGTGAAATAGATAAATTTGGTTTCATGCATTCCAATGCTTTGTTTATTCGCTGCAATAAATTAAAAAGCAATTTCTTACCCTATCTCTAAACAATGTATCTTTCCGATATTGCTATATTGATTTGCCACTGACTGAAGTCTTTGACTTTGGAACAGTGTATGTAAATATGGGTCCTGGGATGTTGTCAGAGAAAGTAAGGTTCATTTTTCTCAGTAGTTTAAGGGTAGTCACATTTACTTACTGGAATTATTCGTTGCTGTTGTCATACCAGAGAAGTCAGCAAATATGCCCAGAATAACTTGGCCCGTACTTCATAATCCTTGTTCTAGCAAAATCCATGGGAAATTGGCCTTTATGTTCAAATCAGTCTAAAAAATATATCTTCTACTTACTTTTTTCCAAGAGTACCCTTGTCAGTTTACCTCAGAATAATATTATTTTATTCTTCCCTGTTGTAGGAACAAACCTTGGTGTTTATTAGATTTTTCATTTTTTCACACTTTTTATAAGTGTGTGAGAGATCTTATCTCTGGATAGTTGAGCTACCCAGAAGTCAGTAGACTTGCTTCATTTTTGAAATGGCCTTTTAATATATTTGAATAACTTGAGGTGTAGCAGGTTTAGTGATACTGCTCATGTTATGAGGGAATTGTGAATCACTGTCAGCTATTGTAAAGAAACAGAAACAAGCAAATAATGTGGGCAGATTTTTTGTGTCATGAAAAATGTTTCATTTTAGCCACCCAGAGGAACTTCTAGACAATAATTCTGAACTAAACATGCCCATCAGTGTTGAAATGCATATTGAATGAAGCACACATTAATAGTCTCTGTCATGCAACAAATTTAATTACAAGATATAATAAAAAAAGAAGTAAGAAATATGAATGTTATCTTATTATACCATATATAATTATATGTTGTGTTCTACATAGAAAGAAGTCAATCATAGGATTAACTGTAAGCTGTCCAATTACTGTGCCTGTAAAAATGGCAAGTGTGACCCAAAACCATATCTAGCTAGGTATGATGGGACAGACAGGCGGGAACAGGACAGACAAGGCAGACAAGGAAGCATTCATACCATTTTAGATAGCCCTATTATTTTTTCTGGATTTTATCTAGAACCATGGGTACAATTCTGGTCATCTGTGTTCAGGAAAATGGATACACAGGAGAAGTTAGCTAGCACTGATGTATCAGGGAAAGCAGCTACTGTGCAAGAGAAGGCAGCTAGCGTTTACTTCATTTAGACAAACAAGACGAGGTTCAGTGGCAATATTGTTCCTCTGAGACCATGAGGAAGAGAAACTGTTTTCCTCCATGACAATTTTGGCACAAGAAAAATGGGTATGAACCACCCTGAATGAATTTTACCTGGGAGCTGTAAAGTGGTTTCCAACGATGAAAGCAGTGAGGCAACAGCTTCTAAAGGACCAGTAATGGGGCAGAAAATCTGGTTAGTTTTTTAGGTAGATCTTGATTACTTAATGAAAGAGACAGTGGGAGACAGGGTCAAATAAGTGAGGTACTCACTCCGCATTATGACTTATCACTTAAGATACTGAACATGTATATACTCGAAAAGATGAAAGCTGATTTACACTAAAAATTCACCTTGGAGCATGAATTTCACAGCTCTTACCAAATTGTCTCCATTTCTCTTCCTTCACAAAAAAGGGATGGAGCATGCCTGACTTGCAGTTTTGCTGTTTAGTTGCTCAAAGAGTTCAGCAAGAACCATATGTGCCACATAAATCCTCAGATATATGAAACTTAGTGGTAAAAACACCTCTGTTGACAGTCAGATTGATGACATTTATCCATCATTTCGTCAGTCAGTACTTGCTTACTGAAGTTACTTACTGCTGTTATAACTTCAGGAAAGTTAGCAGGTATTTCAGGGATAATTTGGGACATACTTTGCAATCCTTACTCCATGAAAGCGAATGGAAAGTTGGCCATCTTCAACAATTTATTTCAAACAGCACTTGCATAGTTACAGACTTGGATAATTACTTGAATTAGTGTGTGTTTTTTCTGAGTGAAAAGAACTTGCCCTCAGAAGAGAGTATAGCAGAGCAGAAGCTGAAGAAACAAATTTTACACTAAAAGATATCACTTGCTGGTCACTCCTACCTTTTGCTAGAAATTTTGAAGAAGCATTTGCTAGCTGGAATCTTAGAGGGCGGATGGGCAGGTGGAAGGTTTTAGGTTTTCTATTTCTTATCCAAACTGGTAGTGCTTTTTTACAGTACAGTAATAAAGATTTTTCCGAAGTCAAGATACTTTGCCAGTGAAACAATTAACAAGAACTTTCCATGCTGTAGACTCCTACCTGATAAATTCATTTTCATGAAGTTAGGCAACGGTCTTTTGATTTTGTCTTTCTGCTTTACAGTATTTTGCATTACGTGAGCTTTAGTCCAACAACCCACTGAAGCAATGTGAGCTCATATTTATCATAAATTACTATATACGACATGGATTTGCTCTCCCATATCTTATGTTGCTTAGTCTTTGACTTCCAAATGCTTTATATTATTTACAATGAGGCAAATACCAAAATTTCCTAACACTTCATAAATACTTATGGGTTAGCTAGAAAAACCTTTCTCTTCTACTCTGCAGCAACGTGGAGTAAGTACATGCCTACAGAAGTAACAGGGGGAAGAGGTTGCCTCACAATTGCAGTTGTGTTAAGGTGTTTATTTTTCTTTCTCCCTCTTAAGGCTTTCTCTTTTCCCTCGCTTAACTAGTCTATTAAACGCTCAAGTCCTCAACTGGCAAATTTCTCTCTTCTCATACAAACATTGCATCAAATAAAAATTACTTGAGTTTACTTCACATAGTTTTTTGAAAAAAGGAGGTTGAAAGAGGATCTTGCACAGGTGTGGCTAGTTGTTAACAAGTAACAAGTAAAATTGCACAAATGGCTAATACAAATTAACTTTTTAGTAGAAACGAACCACTGTTGCTCAAAGTTTCTCTATTGTAAGCAGTGTTGGAAAGGCATGTTTACATTTGTGTTGTCTAAACTTAAATACAGCATTTGATTGCTGAGTGGTGCCAGGACTGAATAAAAAATGTGGGATAATTGTGTGCTTACTTTCAAGGAATAACATTTTTGACTTGATGGGTTTGCTTGATTTGCAACTTATACCCACAAAAATGCAGTAGTCCTGGGTGAAACCACTGTGACTGCCTGCTGTGTAAAACCAGGAAGATTTTAAAACAATTACTTTACCACTATGAATGATCTTAAATAGGATAAACCCCACTGGTACATCCTCAGGTGGATTAAATTGGCATAGGTCTGCAGCTACACTGATTTATACCACCTGAAAATCTGAACCCATTATGGGTTAAGCCAAATATTTTTAGCAATAATTTGCAAATAAATCAGGACGCAGTTTTTGGCAAACACTGATCTCTTGTTAAGGCAAAATTGTAGATGGTAAGGGCCCCTTGGAGTCTGTGGCAAAATTCCCACTGATTTAAACCTAGCTAAGAATATATCCTCACATCCTAAGGGTAACTTAATATAAAGTGTCTGAAATTGAAGGCTAATCTAACATTTATAAAAAAGACCCAAGCCACCTGTATGTGTTAGATTGGACTGGAAGTTATATAATAATAATTCTTCCTGTTAGATTTCTAGTCCTTTTTTTAAAGCCAAAGCATTTTTCTGAGGTTACTTGCAGTTTTGATCCTTCTCAGAAACTAGTTATTCTGAGATAATGAAAATGCAATCAAAAAGGAGTCTAGAGAATGTTGCATGCTGGGGAAACAGAAGGGTTTTTTACTTTTCTCACAGTCAGAGTTTTCAAACATTCATATTGACCTTTTGTTCTCCTCTGTGTCATACAGTAAAATGGAAGCTCTGTGATGAACTGACATATTCTGTTAAGATCATTGAATGGTTTATTTCAGACTTTTGGATAACAAGTGTGTTAAACAGAAATTCAGTTTTCTACGCAAGCTGGTCAAGAGCATTAAAAAGGGTATAGCATGAAGGCTAGTTAAGCTAAACCTATAGTATAATGGAACGACGTGTAGGTGACCCTGTATTTTCTTAAAATCATGGGTGGTAATAGGTCAAATTCAGCCAAGCTGAAGAAATATCAGTTCCTGGAACTGTATTTTTTCAGGCTGGGTCTATGGGTGAAGGTATTTTCAAGCATTATACGTATTGACTAGTTTTTAATAATCAGTAAAGTATTTATCAGCACGCACCCTCAATAGATGTATATTTATTTATAAATTATATAGATGTACTACTGTACTAATATATTAAGTACATTGCAAAACATACCCAAATATAGAAATTAAAAAAGGATGAAATAAACACAATTTAAATTTTTAAATTATATTTATTAATAGTACAAAAAATATTTTCTTCCTGCACTCCAATTGATTGTCTTGTGCCCCCCTTGGGGTATGTGCACCCCACTTTGGAGACCAGTGCCTTAGAGAATGGATAAGCTACCTGTTCGTAAAGCCAGTCTTACCTCTGCTCTTAGCAACCTGGAAGAAAGGGATTTGGATATGTAAGAGAGCAAGGCATGATAGCATATTGAGACAGTGCCAGACCACTCAGCTAATATGGCTCAAGGGCAAATCTTTTTCTTACTCAAAAAATATACATCGAATGCTAGAAGGCTCTGTTTTAGGGTCCACTGAGTGTGAGGGCTGGATAAACTTTGGATAATTCTTTATATAGTTTAAGATTTTTGTATTCTTACTTAACCTGGAAATTTATCTGCTTTCCCTATAATACAATTTTCATTACCAAGACCTGAAATTTGAAAAGCAAGTGGAAAAACTTGAAAAGTGTGATGGGAAATGTGATTTTGCTCACACAACATTTTTTAATTAGAATTACCCTTATCTTTTGTGAAGAAAAAAAAAGAAATCCAAATAAATAAAAGGCACACGAACTTGAGAGAGGGACACAATGTCAAGCTGGATTTTCAGACTTTGCTGGGTTTCTATGGTTTTGTGGCTTTAAGTCAGACCATTAATTTTGTTTACATTTAATTTTGGTTTGTTTAAGTTTCTCCTTTTCTTTAGCACAGTATGTTTTTTGAAGTTCCTATAGTTGTGATACTTCCTCTCATACAAAAGGATAATTTGGGAGGGGAAACTGTAGTTTGGAAATGACACTGCCTTATAAACTGTAACAGTAATACAATCTACTGTCTTGGGTGAATGCAGATTCAGTATGTCCACCTACTAAAAGTCCTGAAAGTCTCCCTTTTCTATTTTCTCAAAATAGCATAGCTCTTCACTGCTGAATATTTCCTTTTCCTGAGATGCTGATCTCAGTTAGCCCAGCTGGAATCCAGTAGAATGCATCAATTGCATTGAAGTTACTGTAGATTTCTACCAGTGAAGTAAGATCAGCATTTCACTCTTATTTTTGTCCTTCCTGCCAATCCCGCAGCTCTCTGAAAAGCCTCACTTCAGATGCTTCTCATTACAATTTTCGATCCTAGAGCATTTCTCAAAAAAAGATGAGTATTTTGGGGTTTTGACAGCACTGAGTTAATAAGCATGTGAAAGGTTTCAATTTTTAATGTCTAGGGCTTATTCAGTGACACAAGAAGGATCCAAATTAGAAAAATTGGTATCTTTGCTCAGCCTCTGTGAGACAGATTTCAAATTCTCAGTTTGGACAAGAGTATAGACCACTGCCCCTTCCTCCCCGAAACCCAAAACCAAAACCCGGTGCTTTCCATCCAGGGCCTAAGCTCTGCTGATCGCTGTGTTGGTACTGCAATGGTCTACAGTCTAAGTCAAGCTAAGAATGTTAAAATATTACTTAATTGAAATGTCTTGACGCATGTCCCTTGTATAGTCAATCAACTTACTTAATAACAAAAAAAATCCCTTAAAACTCTTCCTTAAATATGGTTGTGTTGAACTACAGGTTGTTTTCTGATTTCACAGCCTACTAGTGACTCAGTTCTCAGGTATTGTTTTGTCCTATGGATCTTTATAAGCTTAGTTTAACCTTGGCATTCCAGCAGTTAATATTTTCTCCTGAAAATCATGCATGAGAGCTGTTTAACTCATTTGTTTATTTCACATTTGTGTTACTTAAGAGAAACAAAAGTATTCTATCTGCCCAATTTTCTTCCTATTGTAATGGCTTTATTTACTGTATTTCTGACGGGATAATCCACCACTGACCCCGAACAGTTTATATTTTGTGGAGCAAAACTCATGATTTAAGTTATGCATGAATTATGTGTGGATAAGTATAGTTTGATTTTGGTTGTTGGCAGTGCAACTTCTTTTCCAAAGTTAAAGAGAAATAATCAGAAATGCTCAAACCACGATGATGCAAGACCCACAGCCAAACAGCCATCATATAAAGCATCTTACTTCAAAGGCATCTTTAAAAAAAATAAAGTGATAGAGGCTTAACTGCTTTTCCTTTTGAGGTATGTTCCATTATACTTTTACAGTTGCTCTGGTTTTGACCATGAGCACATCAGATTTCATAAGGTACCAGACTATTTCTCAGCTAAAACGCTGAGGTACCACCACCGGTCTACCTCATCTTGCCTACTGTAGTTTCACACAGTTCTTTGTTTCCTCTGTGTAGTTTGGTACTGGCACTGAGTAGAAAATAATCTTACCTTATTACACATTCTTAAATGTTTGAATGACTAAAACTTTGCTTGTTTTTAAAGGTATCACTTAAGTAATTGCGTTTTTCTCATCATAATGCAGTTTATATACATATGCCTGCCTTCCCATGAGCTTCAAATTGTTAGGTCAATTGGCATGTAACTTTGTCCACTGAGTTGTGATTTAAAAGGATTATATTTTTATGATGTAATCAGCTTTTTGGCTGCGTGAGCTAGTATTTAAAATACCCCGTTCTGCTACTGAATCTTAAAGCGCCGAGTTGTCAAACAACCGTTTGAAGTTGCTGGCTGTTTTGAATGAGCCTGTAACTGTTGTCCTGAGCCCTATACTCCTTTATTTACCAAGAGATACTTGGCAAAAAGGCTTTATAGGGAGCAGACTTGCCTGGTTAAGTGTTTGAACTATGACCAGGAAACGTTGGTGCAAAGCTGGTGTGAACCTTCACGGCGGCGATGGCAGAACTGAATAGCCGCCTGGTAAGGATGAAGGAGGGGGCCTGCCTGGAGCCTGGCAAGGCCTGCAGGGAGGACGGGAGAGGTGAGGCTCGACAGCGAGGTGCAGAGGGGTGCTGGAGGGCCAGGCTTGCTCCTCCTCAGCCCCGTAGTGCTGGGGGAGGCAGGCGAATGGCTGCTTCCCTTTCCAAAGCAGTAGCTATCTCCTCTAATGTATGGGGCTGCGGGAGGAAGCCCGACTTCCCAGCCCTCTGCTATCCTGAGCGGCTGGATGCCTTTCCAATACCGTAGGCTTCATATAAGTTAGTGACTGCTTGGTGAAGGCCTCTTTCCACACGTTACAGTCCACTGCAATTATCCTGTGCTGGCAGCCCGAGACAGTGGCGGTGGGGGATGCTGACGGCGCGAAGCTGTGGGCGTCAAAGGGGAGATCTGCGTGTCTGCAGCGCAGTAAGGTTCGTGCAATGCCAGCGCTCTTGGTGGGTGGGAAGAGGGGGGCGCACGCAGCACGCAGATTGGTATGGCAAGCGCTGGCTCAGTCGGGGTGCCCACACTGTAACACAAGAGGTTCTTTGAGTACTGAGTAGTGGTGGCCTGGGGAGGACCTTGGGCTAAGGCAGGACTTCTCACGACTGCATAGGTCTACTGGTCAAACCTCTGTATAAAGAGGGAGGTCTGCAGCAGTAAGTCCTGAGGCCACTACCACGGCTTTAGAGCAGCTGAACCTCCAAGGAGGACTCTGTCTCTTTAACCTACAACAGTTTGCGTGGGCTTTTGGATTTAGTAGCTTCAATATTATTGCCCTATTGTCTGGCTACATGATTATATTGTAGTCTCCCAGCGGGCAGTTTTGCTCCAGAGGAAGGAAGGCCTGCGAGTTATTTTTGAAGGCTCTGCAGATCACATTTATTTCCTGCACACTCTCTTCTGTCCATCTCCCCATCCTGTCTTTAATTACTAATGGTCTGGCCACAGTTCTTCATATTGCTTTATTTTTGCCTCAATCTGTAGTCATTTCTTAACAAAACAATATCTTCCCCCCAATCTAAAGCAGAAATATTAATATCTGAAACAAAAAAAATGCTCAAGCACATAACTTAAGAGCTGCTGTAACTTCCAGTTATGTGTGAATTTGTCTAAAAAAATGACAGTGAAAGCATTTGAACTACTAGTAAAGCACCAGTGAAAGACACAGCTGTGTCACAGCTAGCCAAAGAGAAAAGCTGGCTAATTAAAGGTGATGTTACTGGCTCAGCAATAGCATTTCATTCATTGCACTATTTAATATTAACCTATAATTTTATGTTTATTTTAAAAGGCTATATTAGGACTAAAACACTGACTTCACTTGCTTCTCAGCATTAAAAAAAATGCTGGAGGCTATGCCAAAGAATATAAATTCTGTTTCTCACCTCACTTGCTGCTGTCCTCCCTTTCCAGTCAAATCCCTTGTTAAGTACAGCAGCCTTGCCTGCTGTGCTGCTCTGTGCCACTGGGTCCTGCTCTCAGTGGGAGCTGAGAAAGTCCCTGCAGTGGGACACCTCCAGGGGACACATACGCAGAAAGGCATGTTCTCCTGTGTCTGGCTGGCTTCCCGGGAGCCAGCAGCTCTACAGACACCGTCTCTGCACCAGCACTCTCCAAATAAGTTTCTGGTTGTGGTTTTTTTGTCTTCTGGGACAAAGAACGATTAAGTGAGAGAATGCTTTCCCCCAGAAATGCCTTTTCTAAGTCTGAGTGCACAGAAAAGTTCCACTGACCCTCATGAAGCTGTGTCAGTTTAAACTCATCGATGCTGTAAATATGTAGACAAATACTGCCCCCTGCACTTGATGATTTTGCCATTGATTCTGATAAAGATGGACCGTTTTCTTCCATCTTTACTGGCGAAATTATTATTTTGGAGTGAATGTATATATACAAACATATATATATATAAAAATACACATTTTTGTTTTCCCCTCAGTGAGAAGTAATAAACTAAGTGAAGCCTGTTCCACCATAAAACTTCAGTAAAGCTGAAAAAAGACATTTCAGAAAGATATTTTAATTCCTACCTTTATTTTGTCTATATATTTTAATCCATACATTTAATCCATAATTTAATACATACAGTGTTCTAAATCCAGCGATGAAAAAGCTTTGGATGAACACATACGCTTTTCTTTTTCTTTTAAAAACCAGAACAGCATCACGGATAACAATCTCATTATCATGAGCGTTATTAACTCATGGAGCTGATTTAGAGAGGGTTAATATTTTTTTTGTCTTTTACTGAAAAGTTTCTAACTGCTCTGTAAATCTGTGCTTATACTTAGCAGTTCACTACCTCCACATGGTGTAATTTTGCTTGGATATCTCTGAACTGCTTATAGGAAGGAGCCCACCCATTAACAATGATCAAAACAGTGAACTTCCTACCTAAAAGTAAACGCCGTCTTGCAAGTCAGTGAAAGTTTGGACAGACTTTCTAATGCCATGGCAGATCAGCCTGTAACAAGAAGATATAATACACAGCCCTCCTGGATGAAACTCAGAGTGCATTACTAGTCAAACCACTCTCGGCAGAGTAGGCAAATCTATCATAGGCTTGTAGTCATCACACCAAAGAGGGGGAAAAGAATCCTCAAGGCATTCATTCTTACGCATTCAAGTAAATCGGCATTTTTGTAACATCTAAAAGTAGAATAGAGATTTTTGATATATAAATGTTCAATAAGTTCAGACCCTTATGCCAGAATTATGTTTCTGTGTCCCATTGGTATCTGTTTTAGGTTGAATCTGTTTTTGGAAGTGCCTGTCTCCATTGACTGTAGAGGGAGCAATTATGATTAACATCAGTAGTTGAATATATTTTGGTAGCTCAGTTAAATGACGTAATTCCCACCTTACCTGAACAGATCATGAAAATGAACAGCTATGGTATTCTGCAAGCAGTGAGATACAGCCTGGCTTTGTCTCTGCTGTGGTTGATGGTACTCAGCTGAGATTGGGTCATACAGCAACATTTTTTCTTGCACTGTTCCACTCTGAAGTGCTTTTAGCAGGGAAATAACTCTGACAATACTAATAGGGTATGGGAGCATCTGTTTGAAAAATGGCATTTTTTCAGATACTCCTTTATCTCACTTAAGACAAGTATTTGGAATATTACCTACACTGTGGATATCGAGCGAGGGGGAGAGGATTGACTAATGGCCCCCTAAAACCAATTTAGTCTAATGAAATCTTAAATTTCATTCTCCTTAAACGAGCACTTCGTGTAGACTGCTTGGCCCTGCTTACTGATGACAGGCCCCGAGCCTCTGTGCATGGACTAATGCTCTGTACTTCAAGAGATTTCTGTCGGTCAGCGTTCAGCTGCTCAACAGCACGTAGCGTTTAGCTCTCCCTGGGGATAAACAGAGATGCTCTAGAACTAGAGAGCTGTGAGCCCTTCCTTTCTACTGAGCATTACATTTGTTCTCCTTTTATCTTTAGTCTTTTTTCTAATACCAAAAAGACGGAGGAGGAAATGAATTTATGTAAAATGTTTTGATGCAGAGATTAGCCTAATCAAGAAATCCAAAAGAAAGTGCGAAACAGTGCATATTAAACAGCTTTGTTTCTTTTAGCAAGGGCTCTGTGGAAAATATGTGTGAGTATTAAGAAAATCAAGATACTTATTGTCTTTTAAAAGAAGTCTGAATTTTACAATGAAAATACCTCAGACCCTTTTAAAACAGCTGCTTGTAAGTACATGACTATAGATATTGAGGCATTGTCTGTGCCCAGGATAAAATCCTAGCATAAGCAGAGTGAAACTTTGATCACACTGGAACCTAAAAGGGATTAAAATATTTGCCCTCATTGGACAAACTTCAATGCTGTATTCCTAAAGCTACTAAGCTTCAAGAAACACATTTAAAAAATCTTGAAATAATTTCTGGTACAGTGAAGACATGGGAGAGGTATCTCATAATAACTTGGGGCAACTGGATTGCGGTTCTTGGGTCAGGAGTTGAAAAAACAACACAAGAAGAGGGCAAGATTGATGTAGAATAAGCTCAAGGTTTTCTGCTAGAATGCCTGCAATCATTATCATCTCGCAATCTGAAAGATGGCAGGAAAAACTTGTATGACTGAATGGAAAAGGTGAAAACCTTTTAGTCTGACAGGGCTGTAATCATAATGAAAAATGACACCTGAACCTTATCATGACAGTGAGTGAGAGTCACATAATAAGACACTATTTCCTCTGAGACGCATGGTATAGGGCTTCTCCTTTTTCATCTGATAGAGTATAAACTGAATAAAAACATGCCGTTTATTTGTGAGGCTGTTGCCTGCAAAATGGATCTCTTGCTTTGTTGTGTTTTCATACTGGGATACAGGTTCTCCTTGATTATCTGGCAGAAGCAGCTCTCACATTTAATCTGTGAACAGGGAAAAAGAAATATTTTCATTTCTGAATGAACATATATCTGCAGCTATATTTTCAAGGGGGCACAACAATGGTTAGGCATTTATTCTTTAAATTTAATCACTTGGATAAGTGTTCCAGTTTTCAAATAAAATGACCACTTAGTTGCCAGTGAGTTCAGTGGGATTTTCAATTCCCAGCAACTTTGAAAATACCCTGTACTGATAATGAACCACTCTAGTAATTTTTGTTTTGTATCAAACAGTGACATTTTGAAATCCAGGCAGAGTTACGAGGTTAGGCCTTGTGAAAAATTAAGCCAGTGCAAGACTTCCCACTTCCTAACATTTTGAGTAAGTTAATGTATAATACAGAAATAACAGCAGTTTTGGCTGCTGAGTGATGACTGAAAGTTTCAAGCAATGAGTTTAGCTCACTTGTCAAGAAAAATGAGCAGGATCAAGTCAAAAGTGTTGATACTCTGATCTCACATAAGTAGGTATATTTTTCTCAAGAAAATGTTTAGATTTTAGCCTGCTGCATTAATCTTCCTGTTCACTTACTTCTGAGAAAAAGGCTGTCTCTGGCAATCAGAGAGTGTATTCGATGGTCACTTTTTCTAGATACTTACCTGGCTTACCTGAGAAGACCAGTGGAACTGGTCACCAGTGTAAGAGACAAAATCAGTGTTGCATGCTCTCACTGAGGTTGATTTTATTTTAGGAAGTAAAATATCAGTGTTAAGCAGAGTTTCCAGCTGAGGCTTAAAGGTAATGCCAGATTATGTCCTCCTAGTCACGCTGGATCAAAGGCATGATTGGCTATACATGCTATGTCTTGGTAAGGAAGTGCTGCAAGCCTTGGTGCAGCCACAGCTAAAGGACGGCATACCTGCTACTATTAATATGGAGAACCTGGGACCAGAGAAGAGCTTGGGAAGTCGCCGTGCTTAGTATAGTTAATTGTTTGTATCACAATAGTTTATAGTTGTATAGTCTGGGATCCCAGTGTTCTGGGCACTGTGCAAACACAGAATAACAAGATGATCCCTGGCAAATTTACAGTCTAGCTGACTGCAAAGCCACTTGGACAATGGCTGGACAGATGCCATCAACTGAAGAGGCAGTGAAAGTTCCTGCCAATTCCTCAAAGTGCTTCAGTCTGCCAACATGTGTCACCTCCGTTTCACACTGGCTAAGCTTAAGCCAGCTGGCTTTCCTCCAGGTCCCTTTTTGCATCAGGTATTTAGACAGCGGAGAATGTGTTTCTCTGGGCTCCGTGAAGAGATGTAGAACAAATACTCCTGTTCACAAAGATGACAGTCTATACAAGACTATGTCAATGGTTTTCAAATACGTTATGTTATTCCTCAGGTTCAATACAACTTGTAGGCCTCCACAACTGAAAGCCCTTGAGGAGGACATGAAATTACTCCATACAAACATCTGGGAATTCTTTCAAAGGACTCAGAATGCTTCACAAGATTCAGAAATTTGCTTCTCTATAGCTCGGCAGGAGTGCTACTGTTCATAGATTCCTGATGTTAACATATGGCAAAAATCCATGAATAATTTTGGGAAATAAATTATTTACAAATTTTGCCCTTTATGCTTGTGAAGTTCTTGAAATTGTTTGCTATCTAGAAATGTCTTCTGGTAAAACCTCTTGCTCTGTAAGTCATCCACAAGCAATTCATTGTAAATATTCCTAAAATACAATTCATGACCTGCTGAACCCTGATCCTGCAAACACTTACCCACATTCTTCTTGTGATTAGTCCCATTAAAATCAAACCACTTTACATGTGGTTGTAAAGCTGAGCCCAGGCATAAGTGTTTGTAGGACAAAGGTTTAGGTTGGTTCCATAACCCTTGGTATTCTACGTGCTATGTAGTCTCTGATTGCTAAATGAGATACAGGTACTCAGAACCTGTGTGAAGTCAGGGTTTTTCAGTTTCATGGTACTACTCTTATTCCCTAACTGGAGAGTTACAGAATCCGTCCATATGAGTCTGAATTTTGGGTTCCTTGAGTACATAATCCAGATTTGCTGGTAGTGATCCAATTTGAGATTAGCTTTGGAACACGGTTAAATGCAAAGCATAGGTTATTGAATCAAATTAATTTAAGAATCAGAGTGAATATTCATTGGCTTTTTTTATGACTTATTCATCACTACAGACCCTTCTGTGCTGTGAACTTTATAATGGGGAAAAGTACCGATAAGCAAAGAGTTCCTAGGTTTTGTAGGCATCCACAGTTATAACAGAAAAAGTGTACTAGAGCTGGACAGATTTGTTCACAGAAAATAAATCTGGAGTTTGAAAAATATGGCTAGCTCTCTGAAGAGAAAAGCAAAATCTAGGCATAGCTATTGACTGCCATGTTCAACTATGTAGTTAGCTGTATTATATGTACTATATATCTGTTGGTGAAAAGAATATACTGCATTTTAGATTTAACACATAAATCGCATTTGGCACTCCGTTCTACAGTCTCACTTGCCATTATTCCTATGTGTCTCTCATTTTCAACATTTCAAGCAGGAAGGCATGATAAAAAGCTCCATTAGTTGTGTATATATGTGTATATGTGTGCATCTAAATAATCACCAGTGACTAAAAGGAGTTACTCCTTCATGTGTACTGGAGATTTCCATCCCCTTAATTTCAGTTCAGAGAAGTAATATTTAAATGGTCATGAAACAAGATCTCTGAACCACTGAAAAGAGAAGATTCCTGGTTTTCCATTAAGATAGGTAGTACATATTTCCATCCTTGGAAATTTTTCAATATATCTGGTACTTGATCCATTAGGCTTTGAATACAGAAAGTCAATTTTAAGATATTTAGAGAAGTATTTTATTAGTTAGAATTTTTATCTCCCTCTGAGATCTGTACAGCTGAATTCACAGTATCAAAGAAAGAGCTGGAAGGATGCAAAAAATATTCCTAACAAAATGTTTTAAAACTCTCTAAAATATTTATACAAGAGAGTTTTGGATTCTTTTTTCCCCAAATAACATGTGCTCGTACAGGGTTTGTGAAGGTGCATTGGGGTATAGTTTCTACTGGTGTTTGTTTGGGGTGATGTGCGCTTGTAATTTCACCACGCAGGAATAATGTGTTCCTGATTTATGCAGATTAAAAGCTTTTATATGATAGCTTACATAGCCCTAAATTTAAATCTGTGTTTATACTAACATGCACATGTGTACACACAGAGATCCTATTATGCCTCTCAACTCACCCTCCTATGAAAGGGTCTTAAACAGGCTCTACTTATGAATATATTGAAGCCAGGTCAATAAAGAGTTTTCTCATGTATTGCATTGAACTGAACCCATTCTGTGAGCTGTACCCTATTTCTGCTGTTTATAATGAAATGTCGTGACATACTTTAGAGAAACAAATTACAATTTTCCTTAGCCTCACTCAAGTTGACTGTACTATTCAAATTTAAGAAAACAGTGGTTTCGCTATGAGAATTTTAAAATTTGTTGTGTCATTTTATTAAGAATAATAAGTAAATGCATATTAGGTCAATACCTCCTCTAACACTAGTTGATATCATCCAGATGATTATAAAGATAACTGCTTGAAAGTAGCTTTGTAATTGACTTAGTAAGTAATAATTTATTGGTATGCTAGGCAGTTACTTGCTTATTTTATTTAATCTGTAAAACTACGGTTCAAATTCTGCTTCTAATTCATTGCTTTGAATTGAAAATAATCTCACTGTAACCAGTTCGGTTAGGGTTTAAAGTGGTACAAATGACACTGATAGCCAGGACAGTATACCTACTGATCCGTACAAAGAGCTCAGTAAAAAGTAGAGAACTCTGATATTTTCATTAGTATTTTTATTGCTTTTTATTTCACAGAAGGGAAGAAATAAGTGAGGTTCAGTACCAAAGGTTGTTAGAAGGTTTCAAGAAGTGTCAGTGATACAATCCAGGTATCTCTCACAAATACTAACGTTTCCCAGAGAGTGATGCTGGGACCTGGGGTGTAGATACCATGTCTTCTGCTCTCCAAACATCTGAGCGGAGGTTTGTTCCTCTGCTTCTGCTCTCCAGCTCCGGAGCAAGGCAGCTCAGATGCCGGACTCTGGAGGGCCTATGGGAGGTGAGGTTGGGGTGATACCAGCTGTGTGCACCCCTGTGTGCACCCCTGTGCTGAGATGAGTTGGGACAATCAACTCCTTCCAGATGTGGCAGAGCCCAGCTTGTGCAGGCACGAGTCTGGACTGGGGGCGAGATGTGATGAATGAGCTCTTTGTATCTTTTCCTGTCAGTGAGATCTAGCAGGGGTTTTGAACTATTCCCCTACCAGAAATGGGATGAACTGCTCTGGCCAGCCCACTTTTCCTGTAGGCACATGTATGTGCCTGCATTGTTTGCCTAGAGGTTGTTGTGACACATTCCTCCGGGGCAGAACAGTTCTTCTATGCTGTGTCGGTGAGCTCGACAGCCTCAGGCAATGTCGCGTTCACTGCACATATGATGTGACTCCTTGAGCATATCTGCACTCCCTATTTATCAATGATTTCCATGCATCTTAAAGCTACTGAGTGGCAGGTTACCATGTACAGCACTAGAAATGGCCACATTTTTCACCCCTTTGTATCTGCTCTGCGTACTTATCTTTCAGATTTCTCATGCAGACCTGTTAACAAATTGGAATGTACTTAAACTTGAGAGAAAATTTAACGTTCCAGCCCCTACAACTGTGACTCAACATCTTTTCTCTTAGAAAAGCAGGAAGATTGCTTCTGAAAAATATGATTGATGCATCTTATGCTGTATATATATATCAAAGGACTACTTTCTGTATACAGTATGACTTTTTTTCCCCTGGCAAGCCAGGACACTTAGTTAATTAAGAACTTTTGGTAAATATCTCTCTTCCTCCTTAATCGTTTAGTGGAATCCAAGTTTTCCTATCTGCTTGTGCAAAGTGTACTTCAGTGTAATTAGAACACCAGCTGGGCTGTAGAGGCTGGGATTATCTAAACTATGTAAACAGCACCTACAGAGAGTTCATGCTCTAGATGTCATTGACATTGCCATATCGATTTGAACCAAAGTCATGGATAAAAAGAATTAACATTAGATATACAATCCTGATAGATTTTGAAAGGAAGTATGTTTCTCTGACTGAACTTAGTACAGTATCAAAGGAAGCTAGTCTCTCTTATAAAAAAAATTACTTTGTTTCCTGAATTACTTTAATTTTTACTATTTTTTTCATGAATCTCCAATGCTTTCCTATTGCAAGCTGAGCTAAGTTTGTTTTTGCAAACACTAAAATGCCAATCTGTTATGAGCTGTTTGAAGTCATGTTCTCTGTTTTGGCTGTCCACTTTCTTTGACACAATGCTGATTTCATCCTTTGTCTGCTGTGTTTCTTTTTCCCTTGCTCTTGCTTCTTGATTTAAAAAATCAAGGCAAACAGAGCCGCAACATCTGTGTCTCACATGTTTACAAGCCCATTTCATTAATTCTATGAGCTGTGCAGATTTATACATAGCATTTTGTTCACTAGATGTGTTTGTCAATAGGAAAAATTTAATCCAATAGAGATTACAAAAAATCACTCATTTGAAGTTCCTGTAAAAAATGGGTTTCTTAAGACAGGTATTTTGACCCCTGTATTAACAGGGTACACAGTTCTCTTGGAGCCAAGCTTGTGGTTCAAGGCATGCATCACACAACCTTATTGCAAACTTGGCAACTGAATCAAGGAAAGAGTTTAATATGCAATGCAGTGGCTGGACATGTAAGGTCCAGGAATCAGGCTTTAATTTACAGCTCCCTGTATGGCTTGGTAAAAAAGAAGGCAGACTGCTGTGGTGCTGGCATTTCCAATGTTTAGAAAAACAGGGCTCACTGTTCATCATGAGTTGTTTTTACTTTTGAAGTTCATTAATTTCCCTGACATAGGCAGGTGGCTTGGTGAAACTAGGGTTATTTGGGAAAGCAGGACTCTTCTGGGAGAGTAAAAACTGTATGGTTTATTTTACAGTGAAACCTTGTTTTGTCAAATTCCTCAGCTGCTTGATCTTTAAGCTTGGAGACCTAGCTAAGCGTTCGGGTGAATGCTTTGTTGTTGCTAGCTCTCGTTCATATCTGGCTGTGGGGTATCTTGTGGGCAGGCTTTGCTTGATAGTCGCTTCGTGTGGAAGGCTGGGGGGGGGGAGGAGGAATGTGAACAGATACACACTGCTCTGATTCTTTACAATCTGTGCAAGGAAAGTCACCCTGGGAAGCAAGTCAGAAAACTCTGGTTTATGTGAGAGGAGAGGCATGCATTTCTTATCATAAAACTATTACCTGAATGAGTCTATTAAACCTGGACTCTTCGTTCCACATCAAACCTGGTCTTCTGGAGGGAGGGTGAAAAAAAACCCACATTAGACCCACTGGATCTTACTCTAACTGTAATGTTATGCCATTTTCTTAATTCAGGAAGATATGGCTGATATACAGAAAGTGAGCTCATTGTAGGGTACAGTGAACGTCTTGATGCTGAAGTTTTCCCTCCTTCCACAATGAATTTCAGAAATTGTTCAACTGTACAGAAAGAGAAGGGTACCTTGTATGCCTTATATCTCAGATGGCACTCGTAAGTGGGCCTCTTTTCAGTCCTAATACTGAGGAATAAATTAATTTTTTTGAAGTATTTACTTACAAATGTATTTTGTATTAAAGTAAGGATTCATACCCTCTGCTTAGGCTAGTTTCCCATCACAGATTTGTTTTGTCTCTCAGTTGTTTAGCTTCAGGGCTTTCCCTTAGTAACATTTATAATTTGGAGTCAAGTAGGAATTAATTGGGTTAATTTGCTTGTAACCGAAGCAAAATTTGAACTCCTTTCTTCAACAGCAAAAGATTCATTCCCCAACCCCTCTACCCCCCAGTTGCCTTCTTTGTGATTTATCTCTGTTTACAGATAAAGCAGAATGCTGTAACACAGGACAGATAAAGTGAGGACATTCTATACTTATTATATTTTCAGCAGCGACTACAGATAAATGCCTGTCATAAAAGAAGAGCAATTTATTCTTAAGACATGCTTTGATAGCTAGGCAGTTATATTCTTTTGCAGTGTTTCCTGGTAACCGTTTCAAAACACATCAGCAGCATTAATGGAATCTCTCAAATACTTGGGACATGAAAAGTGATGCTTTTCATGCAGAAAAAACAGAAAACAGGAAAACTAAAGGTCACCAAAAAATGATTGTAAAACTTGAATTTGAAACTCCCATCCTCTCCCCTTGACTATATTTATACCTTCATTCTATCTTTATACATCCATGAAAGTCATAGATCATATTGATTCTGCTCCAGCAGTTCACAGGCATCAGAACAACTCAGGATACACTTAATATTAGAGACAATCCTAGGTGCTTTACTAAGTCATGCCATTAAGCATAAAGTTTGGTGATGTTTTTGAAGGTACTGTGTGAAAACCCTGAGTTCCCTTTCCATTTAAAATTTAGAAAATTGAATGAAACCTTTTTCATGAAAAGAAAAAAGGCGACTGAAATGAAGCTTGTACTCTGTGTTGTGAATGAAAATATAACTATCAAATTGAGATAGAACCACTGAAGTACCCTATGCTTTTTGTTGCCCCTGTGAATGATCTTTCAGTTTTTTTCACTCTTTCCCATGATGTCTGAATGTTTGATTCCCTCCAGCTCCCCTGCTTTTTCCACTGTGCTCTGAATTCAACTTTATCCCACTGGAAGTTGTATTGTCTGCCCTCTTTATGTCTCCTAAGTGAAACATTTATCTTGATTAATAGACAAGTTAAATACTCAATTTTAAATAGAATGGATTTAAAGTTAGAAAATAAAATCCAACAGACTTAATGAATTCCTATATCAAACAACAGGCTTCTCTTGTGTATATGCACTGCTGAAAAAAAATTTAAACAGTGGCTTATAATACGGCAGAATGATAAAGTGCTGCTTAAGCATCAGTTCCCACAACTCTGTTGTTTGGTAAGGCAGAAAGCCTTGAGTCCAAAACATGCAGGGCAAAAAACTTATTTACTGAGAATTCAACTCTTCAGTGTGCAAAGTGCAGTGGCCTTGATCCAGCAAAGCACTGAAGCCCATGCTTTTCTTTAAGCTCATTAATTCACTTGATCTAGTGAGAGCACTCTGTTTCTTGACTTACTTGCCAGGCTTTTTGGAAGATGTTGGTTGCATTTCTCTACACCATGCAGGATTAAGCCCTAGCTTGAAGAACATGCTGTCCAGTCTGACGCTGTTGTTATTTTTCTGAAGTAAATGTTTTTATGTAGCAATAGAAGTGGTTTCTGACACTCTCTTTGTTCTGAAGAGTTTGCTCACAACAAAAGGAACCCTTCTGTGGACACACAATAGCTCGACGATTAGAGCACTCAGCTGAAGAGGAAAGGACCTAGGTTCAAATCCCTGATCCAAACCAGACAGAGCAGGGAATTGAACCTGACTCTCTAGTGTCAGAGATTAGGGTACTTCGCTGGGATAACAGCAAGCCAGGTTTCAGCTCCCTGCTCTGTCTGGTTTGGATCAGGGAGTTGAACCTCAGCCTCCCCCATCTCAGCTGCGTGCCCTCATCACCAAGCTATTTGGCCAAGATGGGATGGGGTGTTTTGTTCATTTAAAAAAAAAAAAAAAAAGGAAAAAAAAATCTCATTCTGCACCAGAGTAAAATCTAAATTACCCAATCCTGACACTTTCCACATGATGGAATTGTTGTTTCCTGGCCAGGCCTAGAGAGAGCTACTTCGTGGTCACATACTGAGAGCGCCAGAAGCAATAGGAAGATATAAAAACCCTCTGTCTCTGCAAATGCAGCTAAAGATGCAGAGATTCAGCCATGTTATCCACATGGCTTTGGCAGAAGCAGAGAAAACAAAACCACCAGAAGCCTATTCATGTGAAAGCCAGAGCTATCTCAGTGAACTACAGTTTTGTTTGGAGCAGAATG
>WAAD01036319.1:91040-103404 GCA_013389945.1 Fregata magnificens | reverse complement strand
GAATGGGGGAGGAAGATTAATATTCTGTCAGTGTCGGTGCTATCGGAGGTGTCTGTGTCAGAGCACAGGCTGTCCATGTGAGTTCACTTGAAACTTCAATCAGCTTTTTTCCCTACTGGCTTCCATGCCTCTCTTCTCTCCCTTGGCTTTCTACCTGGTTCTCTCTAATTTCCATGCTTGTCTCCTCCTTTCACTACCCTTACCATATATTCATGTCCTTCTGCTTCCCACTAAGAAATTTTTCTGGTTTTAAGCTTTGGTCTTTGTGATGGCACACGTAGTTGAACCCTGCTGTGCAAAACCCTCTGTGAATGTGCTTATATCAGTTGACAGCAATGGGTGGGTTTTAACTGTTTATCTTGTCCTTGTAATCCACACACACATATTGAATTTCTTAATCTAATCCCAGGTATTTTTAAAGGTTTAAGTATCTTTTTTCTCATTGCCTTCTCCCTTCTGATTTTAACCAGCAGTAGACCACCTATTGATTTTTGACAATCTAGCATGTGAGCCCTTTTATAGCCATCTGCAGAGGGCTTAGTTTACACTAGTCATATGAAGTTCATGGACTGAAAGTCTGTGTCTGTTGGAATTTGCAGTGTTGGGTATATCTCCAAGTACGGAGCGTGGACCTCTAATTTTGAATGAGTGTGCTTTACATGCATTCACTTGAGATGGAAAATGACTGCTGTTTACTAAATCAACATTAGAGTATGCATATTTATACCAAAGAATTATTGACAGGAGAGTTAGAACGGAAATGTGGGGTATATGAATTACAATCAGAGTAATTATTTCAGTTCCGTTCACCAACAGGCAAGCACTTACTGTTGCAAAATGCACGGCTGGAAATCAAGTTGTTACACATGCACAAGAGGGACTCAGTTTTACTGGGTATGAGCACCTGGGATGCTGCTGTTGTACATTCAGATTGTATTTTCCCCTATCCCCTGCAACGCCCAGGGCACAAAGATATAATGTGATGTCTTGTTTCCATCTCTCTCCATTTACACAGTAGCAGGGAGCAAGATGCATGAGAACCTCCTTCGTGTGTTGCTGTTGCTGTGTTATCAACAAATGAGATTTCATGGCCTGTTCCAGAAACAGGACACACACACTCCTATAATTGTGTACACATGCTCAGTCTTGCAGCAGTCCATGTCATGTCAGTCTGTGTGTAAAATGGGGTTATGTTTTTTTGCAGACCAAGCCTGACTGTGGGAGGGGTGTGATAGGGTATTTCTCTGTCTCTTTGTTTTCTCTCGAGTCCCATGGTCAGTAAGCCTGAGATGGTTTTCACTTTTCAATAGCCTCTCTCTTCAGTCCTATCGGATATTACCTGTTAATACCAAGTGACTGACTCTGGGCAACCTGATTAGCATTAAACTCCACAACCTCTGCTGAAGTTGAGAGGGTGGCCTTCTGCACAAATACAAGGACATCCAGGCCTTGGCATGGCTGCAGAGTATCCCTAGCTGGGTTCCTGACCGAATGCAGGATGTGCAGCACATGAGGGAAACAGACCACACTGTACACAATGAAACTAGCATACAGTGTAGTGGTCCAGTGAGGAAACCATCCTCATAATCCATAATGGACTGCTATCATGTAATTGGATCTCCATGCTGTAAAATGACCCAAGGCACTTTGTAATCAAACCACATGCTGTAAACTATTTTACATGAAGTCAGCTGCATTGCATCCTTCCTGGCAGACACTTTAGAACATAATTACATTCATCTCCATCTTTAATTTACTCCATTGTGCTTCTGTCATTGCAGGATCTTTGCTACCAAGTGCTATGTGTTCATTTCCTCAGTGCTTACTGTAAATTGCAAATTAAGGGTGGCATGATTAACTCTGAATAACACTGCTTTTTGTGGGATGAAGTCAAGCTCATCATTACTTGAACATTAGTTTATTGTGGTTTAATGAAGTACACAGTATTATATTTCACCTATAGAGGTCAATTTGCAAAGAAAGTTGGTTTGGAAACCTGCTGTAGCTACAGAGATCTCTCTCTGTCAACCCTGGAGAAGTGAGCTGGGTAATGGTGAATTAGGAGTGGACCTTCATTTTAAAATTAAATAAATAGTGTCTAATTATTAAGGCCTGAGCCTTCAGCCTGTCACAGTATGCCCACTTCCTTCAGCAGGAACTAAGGGCTCTTCATTCTTGCATAATATCATACCTTGTAAAAGTTTCATACTGAGCAATTGTAAGGCTGTATTTATGCTTTTGTATTAGTCATTTTACAGCTTTTTTATTTAGCAAAGGATGAGCCAGTGAGATTTGAAATGGTATTTGCAGAGGAAATCTGTCGTGTTTAATGGAAGGTGTCCAGGAAGGTAAAACAACTGCCAATCCCAAACTAAATACTACATAAAGAGAGAGATAGATTTTCGTGATGCCAGGTTTCCAAGGACTGGTTCATTCCATAATATTCAAGTAATGCTTTAGTGGTTCTTGCTGACTCTTGTTTCACTTCAGTTACTTCCAGAATTTCCATTTTATAAACCTATTTTAATCACTGCTGTAAAAACTCATTCTGAGTTAAAATTCAGTATATAGTTAATGTTCCAAGAAACAGCCATGCCTGCCTCCCCTTATTCCCAGCTCCCCTCTGTGTTGGAAATCCAATTTCTAAATCTTTCATTTGCCAGTTATGGGAGGGAGGGAGAACAAATGATCAGATAACATTGATGAAAATTTGTCTCCTAATTCAAATTCAGTACTTGTAGGTATCTGTATAAGCAAAATAAAGCATGGGTAAAGATTCTGGTACTTCACCTGACTTCACCCGACTGCAATATAGCTAGATCTTCTGCCTCCTTTCTGTTCCTCCCTTCCCCATCTCCTTTTCCAGCTCATCCTACACCATCCAACAATCTGCTTTGTGCCCTTATAGCAGTGACTTAACTTCATAATTGGTGGTTCTGCCACTACTTTCATTTCCAGGATAGGGAGACACGAAGTCGCTGCATCTCTGGGACTCCCCATTTGTACAGAGCAACCCCCAACAGGTTGAGGTTGCTCTGTACCATCATTGGTATGATGTATATACCAACCAACCAACATACCAACCATATTGGTGTTGGCACCATGTTTGGATTTAAAAAAAAAAAAGCCCAGTGTTGCAAAGGTGCATTTGAAAAAATCCATCATGTACATAACACCCTTTGAGGGACTGAAAGGTATCTTTAAGGAGTGCTGGCTTTACATCTCCATCCATCCCATGTTATCATAGTGTAAGAACCACAGACTGGCATGAAGGTTCTGCTCTTCTCTCTGAAAATCTGGTACCACTCAAAATAGCTCTCACATAAATGTGTGCTGCTGGGCTGACAGTTTCTACCTCAGCTCTGAATTTCCTTCATCTTTTTTGCTTTAATGACCATTGGTTCTTAGTATCTGAATAGAGAGCTTTTTTGTGGCTTTAGTTGGGAGTGGATGCTTCTGGGATTTTCAGCTGATGCCTCCAATGGTAAAAGTCTTAGTAAGAGATATCCAGAAAGGTTAAAATCAACATCAATTTGTAGAAAAGACTGTTTTTCGTGCACATTTCCAGGGAGCAGGCTGCTTAGATTAATTAAGTAATGTAAAAACCATCCCCACTAAGCAAGTCCCCATAGTTCAATTTTTCCAGCAGGAGACCAGAATTATGCACCTTATTTCTGAGGTCACTTTCATAATTGCAACAACATACATTTTTTGTAATAGCTTTTCCTTTTTAATGGATATTTAAATGGAGGTAATTAAATATGGTTATTTCATACCCATCTCCTGAGAGGAAACATAACAGCATGATGAAAACACAAGTGAATTGGAACTAATAAATGTCTACTAAAAAGGACTGCATTTTGACTCCCTAAGTAATATTGGTTGTTAATTGTTAAGACTCTCAGAGTGATAATGTAGAGATTCAGATGCCTGCCATACTATACAAAACTGGATTCCAAAAAATATGTCAATTTAATAAGCTATTGTTGAAAGTGTTACTGCAGTCAGAAGTACTGGCTGTATATTTCAGGGACAGGCAGTCATGAGATATGGTATGTAAAGTAGAAGTATAACCTTTTGAAAATCGGATCCAGTTGTTTTTCTCTTCTGGACTTTTTTTTGGGCCCCTTTCGAATCCTGAAACTCTTCTCTCTGTGTCCTAATCAGTGGGCTGATTGACTTGTGTCACTGTGCCAATGCTTCAGACAAATACGTTGTGTTTCTTACACTGGAGCTGGACCCACATGGTTATATTGCAGGTCATGTTAAATGTAAGGCGACAAGCCTCTAAAGTTTAGGAGTTTGCACTGACACAGGCTGAACCTAAATGCTCAGAATTTCAGGTTCTTCTCAACATACTGAAATGTGTTTGGCCTCCAAAACTGGGTAGATACTGTGTAGGCAGTGACTACCTAATAAAAACGTCGGCTGCCTTGTGTCCAGTTAGGCAGCAAAGGAGCGAGACCTCCTTATCATCTGAGTTTTCAGACCTTTTTCCTGTTCCCAGTCAAAACTAGAAAGGTAAGAGTCCACAAAAGAATGTTTGAAAAAGGCAAATAAGGTCCACAGACCTTCTCAAGTTCTGCTTTGAGTTTTGGATGGCATCTGAGAGGATTACAGTGTTCTAGCTGGCTCATCCCTGCCTGTTCTCACAGTGACATCTCTGACCTGTTAGTAGCAAAAAATTTGCTTCTCAAAACCCTTTCAAACTCTCATGGAGGAAAAACCAAACTAAAAAGTGGTAATCAGAAGTTAGTCATTTCACATTGCCTGTGTTATGCTGTGATGTTCTGATTCTCCTTTTCTTGTTTAACGATAACATTACAAGAACTGAAATAAATGTAATGAACTGCTTTTCCTATCAACAAATGCCCTAGCCTAACTTTGTCACTCAGTTGCCTGTGAAAACTGTTTATAGGATCATATGTGTTTCTGCTATGAACATTATCCCTTCTTTCCACCACGTTTACCCAAAGAATAACAGTGTAGTTTGAGCCTAAATGAACTTACAAAACAGATAGATATAGAATTCATCACAAGCAGTTTTACCCCACCTGGGAGTGTAAGTTAGCTGTCTGGGCTTCCTCAGTAGTTAATGGGGAAGAAGAGATACATTTTAAGGGAGATCCTATCCTATTCTAAGAAAAAGTCTAAGGTAGTTGGGATGAATGCCTTCTGAATGGGTTCCTTTATACCGAGCTTAAATAACTGTTATGGGTGAGACATCTCCTTTCAGCAGGCTCAAGTTCAACAAATCCCACTCAGTGCACTTTGGTATGATATGAATGCCTGGGATTGAAGGGTAGGGCCTTGAAAGAGCATCCTTTGTTAACTCTTTTGTTCCCCCTCTCCCCCGAAATTAGAACAGAAAGATCACTTTTAAATAGTAACAAAAATAAAGTTAAATATACGTAGAGAACTGAAATCTGCTTCCTGCCCTTCTCCAGAAATAATACTTCTTCCCTGTAAGACATAGAGATCTGGGGCTACAAAGCAATGGATCTGCAGCTCCCCTCCAGCTAACATCTGTTCTATTCTATTTATTATTTCTGAAATTTGGGTAAGCACAGATAAAAGAGAATTTGGCTCTGAGTTTAACTTAATTCTTTTAATTGGTAAGAATATTTGAGAGAAAAAAGAAAATAAAAGAAAAAAAAGGGTAATACCTGAGGGATGTTAACAA
This sequence comes from Fregata magnificens, assembly GCA_013389945.1. Taxonomy (NCBI): domain Eukaryota; kingdom Metazoa; phylum Chordata; class Aves; order Suliformes; family Fregatidae; genus Fregata; species Fregata magnificens. The sequence continues at coordinate 97,721 of WAAD01036319.1, read as the reverse complement.
GGAGAGATGGTAATGTCCTCAACCCCTCTAGGATAGAGACTCAGAGGTAGATAATTACTGTTTGTGAGAGGTTACCAGGAGGTGCAGTGAGGGAAAAACTGCACTGAGCCATAAAACCACTGACTCTGTTGAGTCCACGATTTTTAGTCTCCAGCAGAGTTACAAATTTCAGTTCCCGGGCTCATCTTTTGAAGAGCTTTTTTTCTGGAAAGGGGCTCAGGAAGAGCTCAGGGAGTCCTCCAAAAAATGAGGAGGGCCCTCAACATACCTAGACATACACAAACTTGTGACTTACATGGATCAACAGAAATAACTCATGAACAGTACATATAGGTGTGTATAGAATAAAAGTCCAAGAAAAAATATTTTCCTTGTATTGTCTGCTCTCGCAGCATAACCAGTAGCATTGACAAACTTTGTTAAAGTCTTTTCTCCTGTATACCACTATATTTCAGTGAAATCAAAGCTGCAAAAAAACCGTGAATAGTTCTGATCATTCTGATTTTTGGCAGATCAAAACTTATTTATAATCTTCAGAGATATTTCAGTGGTCATTGTATTTGAGTGCACTGCTAAGCCTGTTATTCATATTAGCAAATAGGGAATAAAAAAGAAGCTTTAGATTTGTTAGTTGGAAGTTGTCATGCCTTTAATTACTTGAGTGACTGACTCAAGACAGTTTCCTCTCTCTCTCTCAGGACAATTAATTTAAACTCTCTTTTAAAGTGATTAATCTTATCTATTGTATTCACATTTTTACAGAAATGAACAAAATACTTTTCTAGCCATGACTTCAGATGTGCTGTAGAAGACAATCTTCCAAGATTGACAGTAGTAGATTATTATCAACCAAGCAGGGAGCTCCAAGGCACTTGGGTGCATATTTTAGAAGGTTTATAGACAACTGCCCCACAGATTTAACTCCAAAAATCCATCCTCGGTACTAAAGGTAGATATAGTTATAGAGAGACACGTGTACATATGAAATCTATAATGTCTAATGACGATTCTTTGATTACCTTTATAGTATAGCTGAAATGAGGTGTTTGTATATTCCCATCATTTGTGGTATGTATTTGTTGGTCTAAGGTTTACTCTGGGTAAAACTATCCTTAAAGCAAACACTCAACTCTTATGTTACATCTCTCAATCTGTAGGTTAACTCCATGTGGTTTCAACTTCAACCCTTTAACAACAAATTATTATTTATGTAAGCTGTCAAATCCACACTGGACAAGCAGCTGCACAAGAAGAAACTGAAGCACATAAACCATAGTGAGAAGCATAAGGCTCCCATAAGAGACCACTCTTTCCCTTTCTGTATTTAGCCCACTAAGAGTGAATTATTCATTACACTCAAGCTAAAGCTCCCCCAGTCTTGCCATGTCATCTGCAAGTTTGTTGAAAATTAAAGCTCAGCGTGAAGCCTCCAGAGAATTATTCTGAGTTAATAACACCTGCAAAGAACAGAGATGTCACTGTGAGGTAAATTGCTGTGTGATTGCCCGCACATCAGCAAAAATTATGATTGGGAGAAACTGAATATTTTCTCTGTATTTAACTGGTGAGGATTTTGTAGGGTGTCATTTTACGTTAAGTAGTAGAGTTATAATTTAGAATGTTTCACAGCAACCGATTGTGTTTGTTTTAACAGAGAGATTTCTTTTCTATGAGAAGATTTCTATTGCTGTCGGCTGCTATTGCAACTTTATGTACTACACATTTAGAAACCTTTCTTAATCTTAGGGAAAATTGTCAGAGACAGGCTTTAAACTATGGAATTTTTTCCCCGTGATTTTTTGTGAATTTAGAAGTTGATACTTTCCCCTACCTAGCTGTATCTCATAAATAGCAAGCTAGGTCATGATTTTGATCTCTACATCTGTAGCATATGTACGCTCAGCAGCTCCCTGGACAGCAGCGGAAACTACCTAAAGCATACATTTTTGTGTCTTCCAGATGTTTCAGGAATATGCTCATAACTAACATGAAAAACTCAGGTGGAGCTCCTAAATCAAATTGGATATTAACATTATTACCTATCCAAAAAAGGACAGAGAAAGAAAAAAAGTCAAATTATCTTGTCTCCATATTGCTCTGCATTGTTATACGCTGAGGTATTATTGTCTGCATTTTCCACGGGCCCTGTATCAATTAACAGCTCATGTTTGGGGCAGGATTCAGGCTTCTGCCTGATAACAGTAACACAACTCCAGCATGAAATGGATAAAGCTTGTATCATTCAAGATAGGTTTACGTGGGGAGCCTTGGACAGACCTCGTTTTGCCTGTCCTTTGAAGAGAACCAGCTCTGGTCCACAGGCCAGTATCCTTGCTAGCAACAGGTAGTGCTGAGCTCAGTAGGTTGCTCAGGGACTTAGCTGCTTGATTCAGGCAGGTTGCCATGCTAACATTGCTGGAGGTGCCTTCTGGATGGGAACTGCCTGGGCTCTGCCTGATCATCTCTGGGCAAATGTGCTTTTGTGACTTGCAAAGTTACGTGGCTTCATTTAAATCACAATGCACAATTTATTTACACGGTCGCAGTGTCTGAGCCTTACTTACCAGCAAGCTCTTTGCTCTAGAGAGTATACTTTTGAATTACGCACAGAATGCTGCCAGGAACCTGTTGGTATAGTCTTCTGTCCCTCTCTATTAATCTCTTGACACCTTTCTCATTTCTGTGTCTTACAGAGAAAGCTCAAGTGCTTGTCTCACTGAACTAAAACTTAGCATTATAGTCATAGCTGTTGGTTTGGGGTTTTTTTTTCCTCTCTTTTTTCTTTTTTCCCAGTTGTAACAGGAAAAAAAACCTGGTTAAAGGCTAAGGGATCAGGAACATATCTAGGAGAGCGACATCTGGTTTCAGATGTGTACTTTTAGTGCAGTGAAACTTGCTTCAGTGAATTCCTGTTATACGCCTTTTACAGTTACTGGAATAAAATGTCCCTGGTGCTGAAGGCAGACACATAAGAGACAGGGAAGTCATAACTGCATGAATGTGTTAGACAATAATATGTAGTGGGTGCTGCTGCTATACATAATAGCTGAGCTATTCTTACTGCAACACAGCTAAGGGCTAATATAACACAGGTTCATTTCCTTGGATCAACATGGGATGTATTAAAAAATAATTTGCTGGGCAAGATGAGGCTTTTCAGGCTCAGATAATCCTACTGCCTGCTCCAGAGGTCGCTGAGAAGTGTAATGAAATAACAAATCCCTACTGATTGACTAATCTTCCTTTTCCACAACACTTCAAAGCGTTTCCCTTTTTCAGTTAAGGACAGAACTGTGGGTAAGCGGGCCTCCAGCACAGAATTGTCTGTGAAAGTCCTGCCGTGGGCTCCAGCTTCAAGCTTGTCATCTCTATGTCACTGCTCGTGGATCATCCTAGAGTTTAACTCAGCTATCACAGGGTTAGGGGAAGACCTGGTGTTTGGCTCAGGGCTCTAGGGAAGAGAGGAGGAAGCAGGTGTATTGTATAAGCAAACCTCCATGTGTCAACATGCATGTGCTTGTCAGATGAATTTATCTGCTCCAGCTGCACTGCTCTAAGAGTGGATCTTTCAGTGTATATTTATCTGACGTATTATGTGTCTGAAATGTGCTGTCAGTTTCTTTCAGAGAAGAACTTCATGGCATAGGGAATGTAATTATGACGATGATCTAGCACCACTATAGGATCCCACAGTATGAACCAAAGTACCAACTAACAGCATCAGATTGGGCTAGGTGCCATACGGTGGGAGTCAACCCCTGTCCAAGAGAAAAGAGAAAGAGGAAAGGAGCTAACTGTCACTTTACAGAGAGGAAAACCAATGCACTGAGACAATGTGTGTTGACAAAGCCAATGGTAGTTCAGAGGAGCAAAAGTGGAAATCTGAAAGAAGTGTTGTGCTATGGGCTTCTAGTCCATGTTTCAGTCTGTGTCATGCACAAAGTTCTGTTGTTTCAAAGCTGTTCTTTTCAAAATGCGACACCTATGGAAAAAATATCTTAAAGAAGGAAAAATAATGGCCAAAATTGAAAGAAAGGGACCCAAGGTATGCAAACCAGATTCCCACCTGCTTGAGTTCAAAAGGATGTTTTTCTGTTCCTGCTCTATGTACAGATACGTACCTGAATTTAGATGCTTGTTTTTGAATTATGTTATGAACTTGTCCACAATTTATGGGAATTTGTGTACAGGGAGTCACATCTATCTTCACGTTTGAACTATTGTTGGAATTTAAATGTTGTAAAAAGAGGAAACAAGAAAAGAAAAAAATCTGGTTTTCTAGGTTGTCCTGGGGCCAAGAAGAATGAGTTCCTGACTAGTGTTTTGGATGCATTGTCCACGGATATGGTGCACGCAGTCTCTGATCCATCATTGTCTTCTAGCCGGTGGGTTTCAGATCCTTTTATGGGTCTTTAAAAGGATTCTGGCAGCAATGAATGAATTGTTGAGGGCTTTGAGAAGTAATTCTTCTTCTGCCTTCACAAAGGGTAAATTTCCAAGAACCTATCTAGGAGAGTTTACTTCAAAGTTACCACTGTGGGCTATGTCCACTAAACAGAGATGCACTCGATAGCTGAATTCTCAGCAGCAGCACAGCTTAGAATTTATCTGTAGCTGCTGGTGCAACTGTGTCTCGGTCTTTGTTCTCCTCTCAGGCTTTACTTGATGAATGTGTGCTACCTTCCTGATTCGTATTTTGCCTAGTTGCTCATAAAGCAAACCAATGCTATCAACAGTCACAGGTAGAATTAAAAATGCATAAGTGCTGTCAAATTTTGGGTGCCTGCAGGTCAGGTGCTTACCAGCTGAAGAGGAGGTGGCATTTATTCTTATAACTTATCCTGTAGTTCAATATATTTGGGTGTTTTATCTCTAAGAGCATCCATCAGGGGTTGTAATTGGAGCCTAGGTATTTGGCGATGCTGACTGTTGACCTACTTCAGCTGGCTATATGATGCATTTTAATATGTCTGCCATCTATGACACTGTCTTTTTGTCTTTTATTTCTCTCTTTGTTTTTCTCTGTTTCAAGAAATGAAAGGGGAAAACACTGTTTTCTGGCTATGGTGCTGACCTCAACATGGTTTCAGAGAGTTAATTAAGAGTAGATTCCAGCCCTTAGTGTAACATTTAGGATACGGTTGCCCAAAGTGAAAAAAGAGGGATTCACTACCGGAAGCTAGTGGCCAAAAGCAGGGAGGTTTACGTAACAAAGCATCTGACGGTGATTTAACTATTCTGAAATAAAGGTGTAAACTGAGGTTTATGTATCAGAATTAAGACTAAACTCTTGTTTTCTGTTTCAGGGTTTCAGAGCCTGATCCAAATCATACTCTGGAGGAGAGAGTGGTCCATTGGTATTTCAAACAGCTGGACAAAAATTCCAGTGGTGACATTGGCAAGAAAGAAATCAAGCCATTTAAGAGGTTCCTAAGAAAGAAATCAAAACCCAAAAAATGTGTGAAGAAGTTTGTGGAATACTGTGATGTGAACAACGATAAGTCCTTATCAGTTCAAGAATTAATGGGCTGCTTGGGAGTAACAAAAGAAGAAGGTAAAGCAGAAACAAAGAAACGCCATAGTAAGAACCTTTTCTCCCTTGTTCACTAGATTCTTCAAAGCTGATGAAGTCTGATATTTGTGTATGCCAGAAGTACACAAAATAAAAGGATACACCTGTCTGCAGCTAGTGCAGCTGTTGCTTAGGGCAGATGGCAGGAAAGCTGCTTCTGTGTAGGCAAATCATCACTTTGCTCCAACATAATCAAAAACTCCCCGTTGATTCTGACCATTAAATGTATAACAGTAGGAAACCTAAGAGGATACGACAACACTAACAGTCATCAAAAAGCCAGTTTAATGTTATTACAGTACTATGTCCTGAATGAGTGGAAGTATCACACCTGTGCTTTTTGGATTCCTGCTGGGAAGGAAGCACATTGTTGAGCTTTCTAATGACTTCTCATTTCTCAAATGTGGTTTAGAGATAGAGTGAGGAAGGCGTTCACCTGCCAAAGAGGTGGAACAACTGCTGGTACACAGCCACCTTACCTTGCTGCCAAACTGGTAGAAAGGGGAACAACTAACTACAGTGTGTAATCGTCCCGGCAGAGTTCAATCACAGAATTCCTGAAAACGAAGAGTAATTTTTTTTAAAAAATGTAAACAACAACATTAGATCCCCATACTGTAAGAAGTTGTGGAACGTGAATATAGGCAAATTGTTTTGTTTGCCTAGGACCTTAAAATGAAGCCAGGGCAGTAAAACAAAGGTGCCACAGGAAATGAAAAGCAAGTCAAGTGGGAAACGTAGTCAGAAATAAAATGGTTTCCACAAAATTGGTTGTATTCAAGCCTAGAAAGGGAATACTGCAGAATGAAGGAATAACCCTACATTGTACTAAAAAAGTAAATTGTCTATGTCTCACAGAAACAGATCTCTCGAAATAAATATATCAAATGCAGGATTTTTTTTCTGTGTTTTTTGTGGACCTAATAATGATACCTTGCAATTTTCACTTAGGTGAGAGAGGTAAAAAAACTGTATATGAAGGTGGATGACTGTTGTTATCTTCATGCTATAAATGTGGAAACTGAAATGTAAAACCTTTTTCATTTACACTATTTGGCAGACTAGTGTCTTAAAGTGGAGGCCATTATGGTCACTCCATATGTTAACAT
>WAAD01036319.1:58206-86610 GCA_013389945.1 Fregata magnificens | reverse complement strand
TTTGCAGTTTTTAACTGAAGAGATTTTTCATCGATGGCAATATTTTATTTCATTTTGGTTTTATTATTATTATTATTATGCTTTCCAAAGATCATGCAATGAGAATGCAACCACTAATGGATTCAAAACAGTTATTTGACAGTTGGGATACTTGTAGAAAAATGCATCCTTTTATCCATTTTTGAGGTGCCATCCATTATAAGTTTTGGTAGGATTTTTCCCCCTGTTTGTTTTCACTTCGGTTATTAATACAACAAAGAAACAAGGACTAAGGTAGATTGTAATGTCACTCCAGTCTGTTTCAGCCTGGGCCTAAAAGCATGTTTCTGTGGTCAGTGCAAAGCAGAAGCAGAGTTTATATGGGTCATAATTGTAAATCTAACTATGAAAAGACAGGGAAGGCTAAACAGATTGTTCAACCTTTTCTTCCCCTACACCTGGCTGCCCCCATCAACTCTTTGGTTTGCCTCGGGGTCCGCTAGAGGTAAAGCTGAACAAATTATGAACAGTTGCCGTCAGGAGGGGCTACTCACTTCACCCCTCCCTGAGGCTTTTTCCTTGCTGTCTGAAAGAAATTCTCACAAGTTTTCACACCTTCTCTGTCATTTCCCCCCCCCCCAGTGCTTTTTTGTATGTGTGCCTGCAGGGAATAAGAACTTGCGGATGTGAATTTAGAGCAGGGCACCCAAGTAAAAAAGGTTCAGCTCTTGAACAGCTGTGAGTTACAAGCAGCTGGGTTGATCGATGCAGTGGTAGATGGACTGCTGGCATCTAGGAGCTGACAAGAAAAGGCAGGAATGTTGCGACAAGCCGTGATTTCATTCTGGTTTGTTTAAATAACATGTGGGATCTGACATGTGACTAGCTAATCATAATAGCGCCCTGGCTTGAGCTTGTACCTGGAAAAGCTTTTTTGCAAATAAAAATGTTTCATTTCAATTTTAACATATGCTGAAGTGATAGGAAACACTGTATGCAGTGGAATTGTACCCCAGAAATTGTGTACTCTAAGCTTTGGCAGCAGGAGGAACCAAGATGCAACTGTGTGTTATCTTGTATTTTTGTTTTAAAAAGTATTTGTTATTCTTTTATACTGTTAAACTTTGAATTTAATCTTCTTTATAGATTAAAAGATCAGTATGTTATCAAACTGTACTGGTGGTTTTTCTTCTGCAACACAGGTAGCCATGTTTGGAAGCAGCTACACACAGTGGTGACTTCACCACTGCTTTGAGCTTACAAGAAACCTCATGACCTCACATTGTGTCCATCTTCTTTTCTTCCCTTGCCCCTTTCTTGAATTCTCTCCTAAGGTCGTTCATGCCTTATTCATACCATTGCTTTCTCAAAATAGTGATTTTGAGGTTAGATGCTTTGTTGCTACTACCTCCATATAGCTTCAGCTTGGTCTCTTGCCTCTTCTCAGCAAAGTGTAATGTGACATAGATAGAGATCACACCTTTTCCCCTCCGTGTGAGTGCGAGCTGCTGGGCAACTTTCAATCTGACTGGAAACAATGAGGAGAGAGAGGCAAACCTGAGAATACTCAGCCCCTTGTTAGGTGGGTACAGTATGGTTAATAGCAACATTTTGTAAGAAGCATCTAATTCCATCACTGTGGCCTTCAGAGACAATATAAATGTAGGCAATCAAATATTTTTTCATGTTGTTGGTTTGAAACAGCAGCCCATTTAAGCTGGGAGGTTGTGTGGGGAGACAAATTCGGGCTAGCCACTTGATTATATAATGAGTAGCCTTAAAAGCTTATCAAAACACAAATAAATGCTATAGGCATTCTCTTAGGTATCCAAAGACTTCTACAACATAGAGTAATTTAATGACTCTACAAAGACTGAAACATGACATATTTAATCTTTGTACATATTTCCATGTCATCACATTTATGGTTCATTTCAATTTCCAGCCTTTGCACCACATGGCTATAAGCAGTACTGAGCTCTCATAGTTCCAGTTAGAGTCCAGATCCCTAACTGGAAGACACTTGAAAGCCTGCTAAATTCACCTTGGGTTCCTGTATCTCCAATACATCCACAGGATAGTTAAACTAGGATAAATCTTGGCCCTTCTAGTTGTAACCAAGCATGGCCTTGGTACCAAAAAGGAATCCATTTGGATAGGCCCTTAGGCTCACACTACAATACCAGTGTTTATTTAGTTCCACAATAATTAATTAGTTCTAGTTTTTATCCTATTCCATGTACAACAATTTAGTTTCAATTTTAATTCTGTTCATATTGAAAGCACAACTTATATTCTGCTTCTCATTGACCAATATTTGTTCTAGTTCCAGCTATTGCTGAACAGATTTATTTAGAGCTTTTATGAAGTTGTAAGTAGAAGACTATTAAGTTTTAAAAATGTGTATGTGTTCAATGATTTCTCCAGCCTGTTGCAATGTCCATTAGTCAACAGGCCACACAGTAAGAAATGTTCCATGTTTTGTCAACACTTTGGATAACTTTCTCATCTTGTTCCCAGCTAGTAGGGAAGTAAGTAGGCCAACTTCATAGTTCCAGTTTTACCAAAATCACTTAATTCTCAGTCTTATCCCTGTCTAACAAAATGCCCAGCTTTAAATACTCATTTTGCAGAACTGGGACCTAGATGATTGCTTGGAATGACAATTTTTCTTGCTAGTGTTGTTTCAGATTATAAGAGAGCAAAAAAGCATCAGTTCATATGAGCGTAAGGGAGGAGGCTTAAACTAAATACTCACTGCGTATAAATCAAGGAATACACTGTACTTTTCTCATTTGGACCAGGCTTTTGTGCTTCCTAAGTGCCATAAGCCAATGGAGAAAGCAGGCATTCCTAGAAAACTGGAAGGAGAAACTAAAATATAGATTGCATCATTAAAGACATTTAAGTGTGTCCAAGATTTGATAGATTTAATTAATATCTTCCTTTTACAGTAGTAATAAAAGATGGATTAATAGACATTAAGAAATTTTCCCTGGAAAAGATAATTTAATAGTCCCTTTTAAATATTTGCACTAGCATATTGTATAACTAGGTTATAGAAACTAGTGTGAAAGAGACTTTAATGCAGAAAGTGAATGGTTTATTACTTTTGTTTTCTTTAGGATGGCAAGTTGATGTCATTTTGGAGTAATTACTTTGACATTAAATAACAACCAACTAAGTTTATTGATGTCTGAAACATTTAGAATGATTATAGTAAATTACTGATACAAACTGTACTCTTTGTCCCATTTAATTGTCTCAGTTCAAGTTTTATAAGTGAAAATATGGCCTTTTTTTAAAAATCATAAACAATACATGTTATTTTTTTTTCTTTAAACAAAAGCTCATGTGGAAAGCATCCAGAACAACACAATTCTCTAGAACATCCAGTGAGGGGGGTGACAGGCAGAGAAGTCTGTCTGGTTTTTATCTAGGTTAGCAACAGAAATATATGCAATATTTTGCCCTTCCTGCGTTCACCTTCCCTATTTTGTCATACACTTTGTCCTCTGACTAATGTCACTGTTGGAATACAAACCCTGTGGGAAGGGAAGATAGTGAAATGAGAGTGCATTCTGTGCATGTGAACAAACTTTTCCATAAAATACAGTCATCTGAGGCATCCTTTCCCTAGACACTCTCTTTACTCTTGGCATCAATTCAATGCATAGGATTGATAGCTTCTTATCAAATACAGAATTCTTCTTTGCACAGGCATGGAATCCATTCTTGGCTAAATGGGTACTTTATGAAGAAAATGACTCATAAAAGATTAGCACAGTCTACGAGATTGTAGGTGGAAGGCTGTAATTTTGTATTACACCACAAATAAAAGTTTATAAAGATTTATAAAGCCCACTCAGTACCTGAAGAACATCCATGAAGATGCCTGTATCTGTTCTAAGTAGTCAGTCAGGGAAAAAAACAAAGGAAAAAAAAAAAAGAAAAAAGTGGTGAATGAAGTTTCCACTGAGAAACATTGTTTTCACTAAACCATGACTGACCAATTTCATGTGATTGAGGTTTTCCATGAAATCTCACTTTTAAAAGTATTTGTTGGTTTAGTGGTTATTTTTATGATGAAACTTCTTCTCCTTTACCTAAAAAGCATGAAGTGTCAACACTGCAAAGGGGCATTTTGACACCAATTTTGTCCCAAAATTAGATATTGTGAAAGGAAACAATATTCTTGCTCTTCCCCCAACTTTTTTTAAAAAAACATATTTGTTTGAAAGAAGTCAGGTTTCCGAACATTAATTTGTCATGCTTCATCTGAGTCTTATTTTACAGTCTTTGAGTACCTTGCTATCCCGGTATGAGGCAAAGAAATGCCACATTTTCATTTAACACTACTGGAGCTTGATGAACTGATGGATTTAGCACTGTATGCACACAGAACATGAAGAAAACTACAATATGGGTAAGGGTATTTATACTAGTTTGTATCTATGCAACGCAGTTGAAGCAGTGTGAATTATTGACCTGCAGAAATATATAAGGGCACTTTCACAGCTTGCAAAACAAGCCTGCCATGGGACTGAATGCAAACACCCTCAAACCTAAAACAATATCCTAGCATATCTCTATCTTTTGCCAGTCATTTCACTCAAAGGCTGATGCGTGCCAAACCCCACTTTGACCACTACCTGAGGAGCAGCTCTAGCTCTGTTGGTGTGTAGCTCCCCAGGTAGTCTTCCTGAACCCACAGCTTGGGTTCAGTCTTCTGAGACCCCTGGCTGGGATACCAGTGGGACCAAGACACAGAACAAAGAACACAAGAAAAACCACGATGACAGATACTGTAAATTACAGGATATTACTCCATAGCTCAGATTTTTTACCCTGGTGGGCTGTGATCCACTGAAAACTCCTGCCCTGTATCATCAATGACAAACCCTAACTTCTCACTGCTTAATCTATCAAATCCATACTCAGAGTGACAGAATGTCATGCTTCAACTGAGTGGGAGTCAATACGAGTCTCAGCTACGGAATATTTGAGAAATACTGTGACCCCTCAACAGATGCATGTGCTCAGTTAACTCCCACCTAACAATTCCTCTTTCTGCTCAGCTCCATATGATGGAGCAGTGTCTGCACACATCAGCTCTTTAATGCTCTGCAGATGCGAGGTGTGCTTCTCACAGTCTGTGGTATATTTCTTTGTGTTGAACACTCAGCATTGAGGGAGGAAGCTTGTTCTCTAGCCCATCTCTTGCTGTTATCCCAGGAACCTGAATTGTATTGTTGCTGCTTTTTATAGGTTTCAAGAAATATTTTGCACGACAAAATATATGAAGGATGAGGTGCTGAAGTGGAAGAAAAAAAATATGCAGTTTAAAAATGACTAATTAAAAAAGATAGAGAGAAGAGAAAATGAAGCAAAAGAACAGAGAGAGGAGAGGAATGAAAGGACAGTCATGGAGAGACCACAGGGGAACTGAGGGTGGCCAGAGCTCTGTGCTAAAGCCACATGTGGGAGTGAAGGAGGAGCAGACAAAGAGACAGAACAAGTAAGAATGGAGAGATAGCGGGTAGAAATGGGAGAAGAGGGTAAAAGGGGAGGAATGACAGAGGAAAGAGGAATGGAAACAAAGCAAGGATAGAAATGGTAAAGACAGAAAGAAGCAGAACTGCCTATAAGACTTCCATGAGGAGGAAAAGTCTGAAGGACCCAGGAAAGAAAAAGAACAGAAGGGAAGAAAGAACAGGTGAAAAGGAGACCCCAGATTTCCTCTTCCTGGGCACAGCACCTCTCTCGCACAGCATCACTTTCTAACCTATACAAGAGGTCCAGCCTGCCCTTGGATTGCTTCCCTGTCCATGCATAAGGTCTGAATTTGGTCCTCTGTATCCCAGTGGCTCCAGAGCTTTGTTCCAAGATACATTTGTTTTCATGGCCAATCCCAAGGCTTCCTTTAGATCCAGGAAGTCTAAGCAACATTTAATGAAAATGTGAAAGCAGAAACCAGCATATTTCTAAATTAAGAGCAGATTTGAGCAGGATGAGGAAATCTGAACCACAACAAAGATAAATTTCCTTTTGTATTTCTTTTTCAGTAAAGATGCAAGCAAAGTGTAATTAGATTTTTTTTTTTTAAGTTTTTTATTTCATTCATTGTACCAATAGATCCTCTACAGGCTTGGCTGATACCCTACAGCTTAACATTTTCTTTAATCAACACATTGATGGCAAGGGATTACAAGACAGTGCTGGCTTCTCATTGTCTTTTTTTGTGGTTGCCTTTATGTTCACTCTTGGGGTGGCTAAAAACTAATTATTTAAATACTTCTCAAAAATCTTTAATCTTTGATCTAAAGGTTTGTATCTGTGTGTGAGAGAGAAAAAGGCAGAGAAACAGAGTGCAAGAAATATGTTCAAGAAAACTTCGGAGCAGACTAGAACTATTTTCAAGGTAAAAAATGTTGCGATGACCTGATGACAAGAATTTTTACTTCATTAGCCTTGAATAGTCCTCAGGAAAATGACTTGGAAAATAGCTAATGACAAGAAATACCTCACACTTCAGGTTTTCAGTGGTGCATTAGAGAAGATAAAGGAACAAGTTCATCACATGCTGTCCTAATGCAAATAGCAAACTGACATAGGCTGGGATGGCTCTCAGGAGAGGCTGGGAAGGGGCTTCACTTGGGCACACCTGGGAGAGAGGGATAGAGCCAGCTACATGTCAATGCACAGGTTGGAGGAGGATGGGGGAGAGGGACCAGGTGAAGAGGAGGGAGCTGACCCTGAGGGTGCCCAGCCAACCTGTTGTACAACCAGCGCCTGCTGCACAGCTTAAAGCCCAGAGACTTTTACCTGTCCAAAACCTGTGTCCTGGCAGTAAGCAGCGTAGCCAGTCCATATTGTGGTTCTCAGGACAATTTTTTCCTGGAAGAAATTAAGCCAGGCAGTACAGCTATAAAATGCAAGAAAATGACAACTGGCACAGATTTATTGGTTGCTTGCAGTGCACCGGGGGGGGGGGGGGGTGAAAGAAAAATTGTTTTAAACTCTGGAGCCTCTGCTCCATTTTACCTTTTTAAACTAGAAAGAAAGGTTCATTATCTCCTGAAATCTATGACACGCAACTTCCCAGGGCTCAGCGTCCTCTTCACAGTGAGAAGCAGGAATCAAGGTACCAGTATGACCCATGTGTCTCTGTGAAGAGATGGTCCAAATGCCATGGCTGTTTAGTCATAAGCATTGAGCGTTGCTTTTAACTAGAAGCTAAACACATAAATGAATACTGGAGTATAGAGACTCAATCATCNCCCCCCTTTTAATTTTCAACATCACTTTTGATGGATTTTGCTTAAGAAATTGGTTGTTACGGCCTGAGCCTTAGAAATGAAACAGTACATTTCAGAGTTATTTTCCCTTATAGGTCTTGCTTTAGTTTGTATTGTCAGTATATAGGCCTTGTAAAAGGGGGGGAGGCAGTAATGGGTACTTTAGCAGCCTTGGATGATTGCAACTGTTAGTGTATCTTTTATTTTATTGTTTTTTCTTGGGTTTTTCTTCTTGTGGGCTTGAAACAGTCTTTCACACCATGAAACACCACACTTGCACCAATGGCTCTCTATATTGAATAGTGTTGCCAATCTTCTTCTGCACAATAGAAAACACAGTTGGGAGAGACCTAACAGGACAGGTCATGCAGCATCAGTGTATTGGTGACAATGCTTTGCTAGTGGTATTTTCACATTTTGCTCTTCATGCATTTAGATTATATTTAGCTTCCACCATAATTTTATTCATTGCTACTTTTTAAATAAGAAACAATGAAAACAAAAAAATCCATCTATTTTAGGAAAAGCAAAATTAAATTCTGCCAGGGAATTCATTGTATCACAAAGTTTATTAATGTTTATAATCTTTTACACACATCTCCATGAGCAAAATTCAGCTCGTGCTGATCTACTATGTGGTTCTGTCATGCTACAGGATTTCACAAACGAGTTTCCTATTGCTTGAGTGTCTGCCATAAATATAAGGGAGTTGACTGTTTTCGTCCTAACCCCCATGTGGTTGTAGTATATCACAAAACTGAGATAATTGGATGTGGCTGACAGCCTTTGTTTCGAAGATAGCAAGGAGTGGAATACAAATGATCCAGGTGGAAGTGCAAAGGCAAAACTACATGTGGAAACTTGTAAAATGCCTTCTTGTGCTATTCTTAAGCTTGCCTTTTGGTGAACTTTCAACTCAGTTTTTTAAGAACATCTAATAGATAGTAAGTATGATACATTTACTACAGGAAAATGCGTGCAGATGTTTCTGCATAAAAAGATGATGCCCTCTGTCTAATATCCTTTGTGAATTGCCTCCAATAAACACTCAGTGCTGTGGTTAATAGCAAAACCTATGTTTATTCAGACAACCTAACACACAGGCAGCTTTCTGTTCCCACATAAAGTTCCCTACCTTTCTCTACAATGCTGCACAAACCAACTGTGCTCTGGTTCCCTGGAAACATTAAGCCAGTGTTCAAGACCAGAGACTGGGACTCTAATGAGCATGGTGTGGATTTAAAGAGTAAGCCAGATTTGAGAGGGGAATGGAAGCATCACTTTATCACGTCTTGTTCCTGTGAGAGTCAACATACAAATGGTCTCACAGGTAGTGAGTTAAGCTGCTCTGAAATACAAGTATGCCCAGTTCCCTGGAACCAGGGGCTGACAGTGCAACAGTGCAGGCTGTGAGCTAACCTGTTTGCAAAGTGCTGCTACCATTTCCCCTTCCACCTCAGCCTACAGTGCAGCGAGTGTGTTACTCTGTGATACTCCATTCATTGTGGAGTTCCTCCTTATGCTCTTTGCCTTAAAAACCTGTCAGGAGAGTGCTGCTAGATGGGCTAAATGCACATCTGGTTAGGTGCCAGGTTTAAATGTAGTGCTTGGGTCCATTTCAAAGCAGGGCTCCAGCGCCATCGCTTCAGATCAGAGCTTTGTGGGCTCAGACACTGAGCAAGACTCCAGACAAGCCCCAGCATGAGCCATCCCTACAAATGGTGCCAGGCTCAGAGCAGCCTTTCCATCAGGCTTAATGTATAATGTAAGTATGGGCATGAACAAACAGATGAAACAGGTGGGACCTACTCTGTATTGTAGAAGTGTGTAAGGACTGGTTTCCATGAGCAGGGAGGAGAAATGGTCGCTTGCCAGCACCACGTTAGGGCAACCATTAGTTCAACTTTAATTCACACTAAGACCTCAGACAGGGGCATAGTTGGCCCCAGATACAAAGGAATGTATCTATGCTTATTGGCTGACTTTGTGAGTAATGAGGAATATGTGAATCCAAGATAGGGATTTCAAGAATAAGGCAATGCTGGTTTTATGGACCAGATATATTTTTTTAAGTTTAATTTTATTTTTTCTCATGGGTGAAGCTAGGATCAAAGTATCTAATGTGTTATCCAGACATCTGTACTGATGTAATGGTTTAGGCCATCATCAGAAGGAAAAAATGTTGATCCATGTATTGTGAAAGGTCAGCAAATTGTAAGTTTTAGAGTGAGGGATCTTAAGAAAGTTGAGTTAGGAGCAAGTGCATAATCTAAAATTTAAGGGTCAATCAACAAATTAGGTTTATCCACTGTTTCTAATAGTGGATAAAATCTGTCCTGCTGAATAGAGCCACAGAAGTTATATGCAGTGCTTATATCCTAGTTGAGTTTCACCATCCTTGTGCATGTCTTTTGAGAACCTGTTTCCAGTGACAGAACAAGGTTAGCAGCCAATGCTATACACACATCTGTTTCCAGGAGCATGGCAAATCTGCAGTTTGCATCACAAACTAGGTTGCATGTGTTCTAGAAAGCCTTGAGCACTGATTCTGAAGAAAAAAAATATTAATATGGGTTGTTTTATAATGGTTTTCAGCTTTAATTTAGTTAGTTACTCTGAAAACAGTTTCCTACTGAAATTCTCAGCAAAAGTAGAGAGACTGAAGGCTTACCATAAAGCTTTTTGACTGTGTAGAGTTGTGGTGAAGTTTGTGGTGAATAGCAAACTTGCCCTCAAAAAGCTATGCACAAGTTCCAGACAGGTTTGATAAAAGAGTGTTGGCCACCAAAAGACAGAAACAAATATTTTCAGAAAATAAAAATGAAGGATCATTAATTTCTGTCTCAGCTGACTTGAAGCAAGTTTTGTTTGTTTGTCTGCCTGACAAGCACATACATCACACAGGAGATTCGCGTTTGGTTATATTTTCTTCTTGTGATCTGGGAACAACTGAAATACAAGATGTACAGCAGCAAGTTCTAGGTAACTTTCCGGGTCGTGAACTGGGGTCAAATCTGAGATGTTGCACAAAACACTAGAAATTATTTCAAACAGGATTATGAGTGTGAGAAACACATGGAAAAAGATAAGTGAAGTGGGGGCATTGCAGTGAAAATGCAGTTTCTTTGCAGATTTAGAAGCTACACCTGCCAATTCTATTGCTCTGGGCAACGGACTGACACCCTCAGTGCTAGTCTATTGTCCTCCTAATTTAAGGCTATAATCTATGTTTCCAAACATATAGAAACTCCCACCTACTACAGTCACTAAGACCATCAAGCATGGGACATAGTTAAGTCCAACACTTCCAACACTACACAGGGGATTCACTAATTGGAGTTTAATGTCCTTGCACCAGCAGGTGTGAAAGCATGTTATACATTTGTGACTTTATAGTAAGCAATTCCATATGCTTTACCAGGTTGATAACTCAAATATAGATTCAGGAAGTACTATTCTTCACAGAAAAATAGTGAGTGAAATTTAATTTCATTGTAACATTTTTAGGACAAAAGCTATTTTTTCATAATCCTTTTATGTGTGTATTTTTGAAGTTTCTTTGTTAGATCTACATAAATTTCTCTTCCATTTGTCTCAGCTTGTCTTCTCTTTCAGCAGTCAACTGTCCTATTAATTTGCTAATGCAGGGAACAGGACAACAGTCTCCTAAAATAGTAGTTCCTAACTTTTTTCAGTTTGTAAATCTTCTAATTTTTTTCAAAGGAGGTGCTATCTCTGGTTGAGTCAATACAAGGTACTGACAATAGATATTTCTTGACTATGTTTTGTGGATTTCTTAGAAACAGTCCACAGACCATGAGCAAATACAGTTCACAGTTTGAGACTACCACTGTAGACAGAGAATACTGGTAGTATGGATATTACTCATGAATCCACTACGGCTCATTTTCATCTGCTAATGCTTATTCTTGCACCTTGGAAAAGAATCAGTTCCGCCATGAGGTCTATTGGAAAATCTGATTTCTCCCAGTTTGCAAATTAACTGATACTGCAGCCTGGTAAATTTGCTGGTTTGTGTTTTGGTATCTGTAGCAGCGCTGCTGATTGCCTAGATTACAGTGTGTTTGTATGTCATTTTGAATCTATCTCTGGTCACTTGTAATGAAATGAAGAATTACTCAGAGCTCTAGAGACCAACCACTTCATCACATAACATCACTGCAGATCCCAAACACAGAGATGTACAAAGCAAATATCACCAGGTTCCTCTGTATTTCTTCATATTTGCTGAAAGTTTGTCATAGCCAAATGTTTCGGTAGTAATTATATAGGCAAGGATGTGGGGAAGACTTTCCATATGCTTCTGTGGGGACAGAATTTCACTTCTTAAATCAAGGTTGGTGTATCCCTGAAGATATTCACTGACTCAGCCAGAATGCTGAGCCTGGAGCAGTAGTGACTGAGCGAGGGTCTATGTAGATCCCTATGGCAGGAAGTCAGACTGTGGATTATGTGGTTCTTCTTGGCTTTCACAGCTTGTGAATTTCAAAATAGATGTGTAATACAGAGGAAGAAAAGTAAAATACCTTTAATGTCACTCATTTAAAATGAACTCTTCAACATAAATTTTAATTAGAGGTGAGATTAACTTGTAGGACTTGGATCTGCCAAACTTTACTGATGTTTGTTTTCCAGAGGGAAATACTGGCTCCAACATTTAGTTTCAGGCATGCTACTTTAGATTTCGTGTTTGTTTCATCCTCTGTTTAAAGTGAATAAAGATTAAAAGTTTGCACAATATTGTGCCATTTGGTTATTACCAAAGCCCAATGGCACTTTATTTCTTGTTAGCTAGAAGTGGGAAAAAAATACTAGCCATTCTTGTTTCGACTGATACTGTGAATCTTAGGTTTGCTTCTCATTTTATCTGCCTTTGAGCAATGAGATGTAACTGTGTTGGGACGAAAGCTTTGAGAGACTGGCCTGGGACCCACTGACTGACAGAGATGGAGTTGGCCAAAGAAACTTTGCCTGTTCCCCTGCTCCCTGTCCCTAAGCAGTCAAAGTTGCCCCAGACCCTACTGAGAGCTACCCATCACTGCAACTCAGCAAACCAAACAGAAATTTACTGAAGCACTTGCTAAGTGAGACATTCTGGGAAGGGCTTGCAGATTTAAACAGTTGAGATCCTACATCTGGACTCACCCATGGGTGTCTAGCTGGGAATCTCACCCCACGTCTTACAGTAACTTGTTTATGCATTTCCCAGGAATGCAAAGAGGTCCTGACATTTGATGGAGACGTTTAAACAAGTTTCATGAAGCTAATTATATAAATAGACATAGAACCAGGTAAGTACTGGAAGGAGGCTTATAAAAAACCATGAGTATTTCTATGAGCAGTGGATAGGGTCTGATTTCTGATGGTTTGACATGTGTCAATTTCCTGGTATCTAATAAGATACAACTTTAAAGAGACTTGTGGAAACGACATCTTGAAGATCCACACTCCTTTGAGCTGAAATTGTCTGAGGAGTTCAAAATTTGTTAGGAATACACATAAACACATCACACTTGCTTAGGAGACCTGGTTAACAGTTCATAGGAAGGAGCAAAAAGTTTCAAATTTAGACACTTTAAAACAACTATCTAAAGACATGCTGTGATGCTCAGGTTTTCTAACCATTTCTACAAAAGGCATGATTGAATACTCTTTAAAAAAATCAGGTCTCGTGGTGCCTAGCACCACAAATATGAATTCTTTGTCCCAAAGCATAACTTGCATTCACTGATTGATTTTATAGAAAAATATTGAAGCTCAGCTAGCCAGAGAGTGCTGATAATATCATCTTTCAAAGCTTTCCTCCAGATAAAGCATCTGTCCCCCCACTGCTGTCCCAGTGTCTATAAAATACAGTATCACTAGCTCACAAAGAATTTTTATTGTGTAAAATGAAACCAGAAGACTGTTGTGGTTTAGATTATTGTTTCATTTATTAATATTAAGCATAATTTCCCAAACAGGACTAATAAATGAGAGCTGGTTTATGCACTATATCCAAGCTTACTGTCGTTAGTGCTGTAGGGGGACAGTAACACAGCAGTTCTTCAGAATTTAGTCTGTGTTCAAGCTGCTTAGGATCTTATTATTTTAAAACATCAGAATTGCAGAGGTGTTTGTTATGATTACTTAGCAACTCTGGAATAAATATGTTGTTTTAAAGAAAGACTTTATTATTTTTCTTTGGTTAGGAGCAACCATACACTGTTCAAGTGGCTACATATTTTTCCTAACCAATATTAACATACCATGTCTTACCTTTTAACTAAAAAAGAAAAATCAAACAGTTTCTTTTCTGTTCTTCTGTTTTCTTTCCCCATCATCTGACATACAATGATCAGTTTAGGTTAGTAAAACATTCCTTCCTCGCTTTGTTCAATGCAACATCTACACAAACTTATTGCAGGGTTATTTTGGAGCCTTTGTGTTTCTCTTTTTTACCCTTAAAAATAAAGAAACTGTCAGTAGTATGTGTTTCTCCAGTGCTAAAACTCCAAAGATGAGTGTGTCCTAGATGTGTACTTTCTATATACATCACCTGAAGGGATATCCTTATATCCAGCCATTTGATGGAATATGTCATTCCCCTCCCATGGCAGCAGTGGGGCCATGGCACAGGGCTTCCTTGGAGAAGCTTTAGCCACCTCAGCAGCATTATGTTTTACTGTGAAGAATTATATGAGGAGCACAAGATACCCAACTTTCCTAACTTTCATGGAGGCAAGTCTTCTGTTCACATCTACAAATTTATGCTGTTTTGCACTCAGAAGAGTCAAAACAATTCTCTGTCTGAGGCTTAAGGATTTCAGGACTGACAGGAGGTAAATGAAAATCTTTGATCTCCTGAGAATCCATAAGGGTTTAACGAGGACTCAAACATAGCTCTTCCACCTGGCCCAGTAGAGAACTGAGTTTCAGCTTGTGTACTAAGTGCCTTAATCTTGTCCTAATTGTCTTGCTCAGTAGGGAAAATGATCACTGGTTTCACTGGGAGTGAGATCTAGCTTCTAATCCTGCCTGTGTTAATTATGAAATGAACTCATCAGGGAGTTGGCTGGATGTGGTGTTTTTGTACTTCAGCTACGGCACCTCACAAGCAGATTCCATGTTTACTTCTGGTATGTTAACCTGTAAACAGTTCTAGACAACAATCTCTTCTTGTTAGGCTAGTGGAAATGACTGTTTTCCTACCATCCTACAGAACTGAAAAATCAATGAGCATTTAGACTATAATAGCATTTCCAGAACATCGCTGCCACAGTTACCTTTCCTAGTAGCTGACAAGATGTTTGTCAAACCAGAGTGAAGGGAATCTGCTCAGTCAAGTTCTAAAAAACATTCACCCAATGCCACTATAGTTTTGGTGAAAGGTACTGAGCCAGTGACATGAAAAACTTTTTCACTTGAAATGATCTGTTGTCTCCTACCCACTGGAAGGCAGCAGAACTCAGCTATTCAGCTAAGCCCTACCGTGATTTACCTCCTGCTGAGCTAGGTTTGCATTAGTTTTAATTGGAGTGCCTGATCACTCTTCTGTACCTAATTCAATTTATGAAGAAGAAATCTCAACCCTCCATGACTGCTCGGGGTAGATCCTATGCCTGGTATCCGTTCTAGCAACACACCCATTCCAGTGCAGAAAGAAGCGTCTCCATAGCAATTAGTCATTTCCCTTAAATGACAACATCTGAACTTTATGTCTGTCCCTTCAGTAAAGACTATCTGATAACATACTTTGCTAGAGAAGGAAAGGAGGCTAGACAGAAGTAGCAATTTCAAGTCAATTCATGGCATGAGATTTGTCACCCGGACAAGGACATGTCAATTTGGGCTCCAAAGCTGAGTATTTTGTAACACTTTAGAATACACCTACTTTGGTGCTTGAGTTACTTAATGATGGTTTTCTTGCTACAAATAAATCATGCTTTTGTCTCTCCTTTTCTTTTCCAAGTTTCATTCCATCATTGAGCACTAAGGACAATTTAACCCACAAAGTTGCCAGGTTTAAGAATAGAAGGGCAATAAGCTTGACACAGAGGAAAGGGAGAACCAGGTGTAATATGTAGTGAGACCTGTTTATCTGTGTTAGGTGGGTCTGGCCAGACCTCAAACAAAATTTGATGGCATGGCTCAGCATCCCCCAAGAGGGAAAGGGTGGGTCTGTTCTGCATTACACACAAGGTGCTGTTCTTATGATTTTGTAATATAAGTAGCCAAGTGTACTGCAGGTCTTCTGCATACAGTGGACCAAATTCAGACATGACATTAACTGGCACAATTTAACTGGAGTTTGCCAAGAGGTAGGTCCACCTCACTCTCAAATTTTGCTGTGTCTTAAGGCAGCTGAGTGCACATAAGCTGAGAGTATACGTTTATATACACTTCCAAACCAAGTTTAATACATGCTATTCTGCAATACCATCAGAAAATCTGAATGCATTTTAAAACAAATTAAGTCCTGCAGCACCTCAGCAGAATTCAGTGAAAAGAACAACTACATTCTGTATGGAAGCAAATAACAAGTAGGCATGGAATTTGCCCAAAAGAATGTCTGAGACCGTGAAATGGAAGCCTGGCTTTCTTTTGTCCACTTTAGCTTCCTCCCCACCTGCTTATGTTCATTACATTTCAATAATTAAGTGGAGCTAGAAAATATCACCTTCATTCTTGGACAAATTCTAATTAATAGATTTTGTATGTGGTTTGCTTAATTCCTGTAAACAGATTTGCTTAGGGGGCAGTACACACATGAAAATTAATTTGAAACCATAATCAGCCTATGGAGAACACAGTACAATTATTCCTTCCCAGCCAAAATAAGTTTCAAGAAATTTCATGCTAGCTTTCTTCTGTTGGGACAGAAGGATGGTGGACAAAATGATTCTTTCCAAAATCTCCACAATTTCTTTCCATACCTTGTGTTGAACTGTTGCCCTAATTCTTCTGTTGCTGTTCTGCTTGTAATCTGCTAAGACAATTTTTTTGAAATACAATAAATTAACCACTCAGGAGCTTGTTTGCATTTGTGCTGTGAAGAGCGTATAATTTTCTCGAAGAAAAGATGCCAACTGTATTGGTATTATACCGATGGTAGTCTTTTCCTGTTGTGTGTTTGCTCTTAACTACCAGGTCTTCTCCCAGGACACATTTAGAGAGGGATTCATACACAGTGTGTTTTTTTAATTACTAATCTGCCAAGAATTGTTACGTTGTTATGGAGATACAATATACTTATATGAGGAACAGAGATCCAGTCTAATCTGAGACCTATGATTCATATATAGCACAGAACCTGACATTTTTCACTATAGTCAGACTCGGGTGTGATACAACAACCACAGAAACCGGATCCGTAGGGAGTTGAATCCAGACTTTGAGTATGAGAGAAACATTGTTCCTTGTCTGCTCTCAAAGGAGAAAAGCCAGTCACTTGCAAACACTGCTCTGCTGAAGTTATGGCAAGTTTAGTTTAATTGGGATGACATTGAACTCCAACTCCACAAACTTGTGTCAGAATAAGTAATTTTATACTTAAGCAGAAACAAAACTCCATTGTAGTATTAAGGTTCTTTAATTCTTTTCTTGTATAACAATTGACACATACCACATACCCACTCGTTGCTGGGTAAAAAACTGGCTGGATGGCCAGGCCCAAAGACTTGTGGTGAATGGAGTTAAATCCACTTGGTGGCCGGTCACAGGTGGTGTTCCCCAGGGCTCAGTGTTGGGGCAAGTTCTGTTTAATATCTTTATCAATGATCTGGACGAGGGGATCAAGTGCACCCTCAGTTTGCAGATGACACCAAGTTGGGCAGGAGTTTTGATCTGCTTGAGGGTAGGAAGGGTCCACAGAGGGATCTGGACAGGCTGGATCGATGGGCCGAGGCCACTTGTATGAGGTTCAACAAGGTCAAGTGCCAGGTCCCGCACTTGGGTCACAACAACCCCATGGAATGCTACAGGCTTGGGGAAGAGTGGCTGGAAAGCTGCCCGGTGGAAAAGGACTTGGGGGTGTTGGTCGACAGCTGGCTGAATATGAGCTGGCAGTGTCCCCAGGTGGCCAAGAAGGCCAATAGCATCCTGGCTTGTAGCAGAACTAGTGTGGCCAGCAGGAGTAGGGAAGTGATTGTGCCCCTGCACTCAGCACTGGTGAGGCTGCACCTCGAATACCGTGTTTGGTTTTGGGCCCCTCAGTACAAGACAGACATTGAGGTGCTGGAGCGTGTCCAAAGAAGGGCAACGAAGCTGGTGAAGGCTCTAGTGCACAAATCT
This sequence comes from Fregata magnificens, assembly GCA_013389945.1. Lineage (NCBI taxonomy): Eukaryota > Metazoa > Chordata > Aves > Suliformes > Fregatidae > Fregata > Fregata magnificens. Next base: position 69,040 of record WAAD01036319.1, on the reverse strand, counting down.
TATGACGAGTGGCTGAGGGAACTGGGATTGTTTAGCCTGCAGAAAAGGAGGCTGAGGGGAGAACTTACCGCCCTCTACACCTACCTGAAAGGTGATTGTAGTGAGGTGGGTGTTGGTCTCTTCTCCCAATTAACAAGCGATAGGGCAAGAGGAAATGGCCTCAAGTTTCGCCAGGGGAGGTTTAGATTGGATATTATGAAAAAATTCTTCATGGAAAGGGTTGTCAGGGATTGGAACAGGCTGCCCAGGGAAGTGGTTGAGTCACCATCCCTGGAGGTATTTAAAAGACATTTGGATGTCGTGCTTAGGGACATGGTTTAGTGGTGGACTTGGCAGTGCTAGGTTAATGTTTGGACTTGATGTTCTTAAAGGTCTTTTCCAACCTAAACGATTCTATGATTCTATTCTGTATTATATTTTATTATAATCATTAGGGCTAGAGAAATATGCTTTAGCCAAAAGAAAAGCCCATTAGGTGGTATTGTTATTAGTACTATCTGATTACGTGATCTGCAAAAATAATGGGTACATTTTAAACATCTTGGATGAAAGTATTGAAACTTGAAGGCATAAAGTTAGCATCTAAATTAAAGGCCTGATTTGTTTTTTTTGTAGAATGCCAAGCCGTAAAACAAAGCCAAACGTGGTGGCGTGCCAGTAGGCTAACAATCTACCACCACGAGAACAATTTCAGATAGATTTATGGTCCCTCTGTCTGAACCTTTTTTCTTTGAAGATGCCTAACTTAACTCTGCGCCATGGGTGGCAGGAGTGTGAAAGAGGGAAAAGGCTTCAGTTGCTTTCCTAGTCCCTCCTTCAAGGCAATGGCACAACTGCACCGGTAGCCTGTAAGGGCTCTCTACATATTAGGAAGAGTCAGACAATCTGGCTCCTCTTGCTCTAGTCAGAGCATTGCCTTCTTAGGGAGATGTTTTTCTCTGCTTGAAATGTTACAAATAATAAAATGGAGCATTATTTTCTAATCTGAAGTTTTTTGGGAGTGGAGGTGATGTAAAAATCTTTCTGACTGGAAGCTGAATTATTTTCCCTTTTGCTGTTTTAACTATTAGAACAAAAGAAAGGAAGAATCACACTGGAGAAAAAACTAAAGTAAAAGGTGGGGTAAAAATACCTCAAACCTTTTACTGGGCAAGGAAAAAAAAAAAAGAAAAGTTTTACTTTTGGAGTCCTTGAGACCTAGTTTGGTATTTTGTCTTTCTGCTGGAAAACTCAAAACAAAATAACTAAACAATTTTTCATTATAACTGTTGGACAAAATCCCCTTTACTAGCAGAAAGATTACACTCAAGCTTTTTGACTAGTTCTGCTTCGCACTTTGAAGGTATAGCCAAGCCCTCCTGCCTATATTTCATACTTGTCAGGAACACAGGCACTCGAGGGAGATATATTCTTGAGTATACTCTTTCCCTGGCAGTCATTCAAAACTGGTAGGAGGAAAACAGGCATCCTGCAGTGAGCCAGCATTGTCCTCCCTCTGGTTTCCACATCTGGCAGAAATCCCTGCTGCCACTCCCACCCCATCTTATTCTACCTCCCAGTGGAACCTATGTGGAGGGTTGGTTTTTTATCATTACTGTAATTAGTTATGTGTACTTCTTCCTCCTTCTGCCCAGATTTTGCCTCTGAATACCTGCCTAGTAGTCTGAAGGTGCCTTCTGTGCCCGTCCTTGTAGGCCATTGGGATAACTGCATTTATACTGTCTCATGTATAGAGTGTCAGAAACATAATAAAGTCATAACTGTACATTGCATTGAGACACTGAGAGAAAATTCAGTAATAAAAGCATGTTTTATTAGCACGTTCATCATAGTTTATAACATTCCTGAACAGGAAAATGACTTGGATGACCCAGAAATACTGTACTGAAGCCATCTAAAGGGTGAAATTCTAGACTTTCTCATATTCAAAGTAATTTATTTCTTGCACAGGTGTCTGTAGTGTTTAAAGCTTTGGTTTAGTTAATTCAAACACAGAGTAGGCAGAGTACCTACAGGTCTGCTCTAATTTACACCACCTGCCTTGCTTCCCTTGTCTGTGCCTAACTCCCCACAAACCTCTACAAGTCTGATGTCTGCAAGTTAGACTCTGGGTGGTTGACTACACAATCTCAGTCGCATGGGATGTCCTTGAATCTGCACCCTGCCTCAGCATATTCAGGAAAGCTTTTGGGACCTATTTTTTGTCCTCACTTTGAGGAGTGCCACACAAGGAAAATAGGTTTCTCACCTGTTTTTATAGAGCATATATGATTGTCTCTGACTCCCCATCTCAAGCTACGGCCCTGGGAAATAATCTGTACTAGTGCCAAAAGGTATTAATCATTTGAGTAATCAACAATATTGCTAACAAAAATAACAACATGGTCACTTCAAACTCTGATGTCTATGCAAGCTGAAAGTCTTCCCTTTCAGAATAATCAAAGAACTACAAAGTACCCAAACTAAAATAAAAACATGGAAGAAGACAAGCAGCATGGAAAACAATTCTCCTATATAGGAAAAAAATGAGATTTTTTTTTAAAGTCTCTTATCCTTATTTGGATTAATTGGGGGAAATTTCATGGAAAAAGGAAAAAATTTTTAAAAATTAAGTAATTCAAGGCAGATCTTTTAAAATTTTTTTTTATTAGAAGATTTTATTAAAATGGAACATAATTTCAATGCAGAAGGAGACATCTACTCAGAAACACAAACTTTCTTTACAAAAGTTGGACATTTTGAGTTTCCAAATTTTTTAAAGCAGAAAATTTGGCTCTTTTAAAAAATAATATGGCTTCCTTCTACTTCCACCTCAGGACAGGAGTCCTTTTTTTCATAAGAAGCCAAACTGTTTGCCACTTATTATAAATTTTTCCTTTTACTCCTCAGATGTCTCCATGATTCTGTCTTTTGCTATCAAGAAATCATAATATTATGTCCAGCAAGACCATCTCTTTCACACATTCCAGTGCCATAAGCTTAAGACAGTAGTATGTCCTAGACTTAATTCCCATGATTTCCGTTCTGATCTACACTTCCTCCTATTTAGCCAAACTTCCTTAAGAGACTTCACAGACACTGATTTTTTTCTATTAAGAGTAAGTTACCTACAATATAAACTTCTCTGCCTGCTTACTCTGTGTCATGGTTTAACCCTAGTCGGCAACTATGCATCACACAGCCGCTTGCTCACTCCCCCCACAGTGGGATGGAGGAGAGAATCAGAAGAGTAAAAGTGAGAAAACTTGTGGGTGGAGATAAAGACAGTTTAATAGGGAAAGCTAAAGCCAGGCACACAAGCAAAGCAAACCAAGGAATTCATTCACTACTTCCCATTGGCAGGCAGGTGTTCAGCCGTCCCCAGGAAAGCAGGGCTCCATCACACGTAATGGTTACTTGGGAAGACAAACACCATCACTCTGAACGTGTCCCCCTCTTCCTCCTTCTTCCCCCAGCTTTATATGCTGAGCATGATGTCATATGGTGTGGAATATCCCTTTGGTCAGCTGGGGTCAGCTGTCCCGGCTGTGTCCCCTCCCAGCTTCTTGTGCACCCCCAGCCTACTTGCTGGTGGGGTGGTGTGAGAAGCAGAAAAGGCCTTGACTCTGTGTAAGCACTGCTCAGCAATAATGAAAACATCGCTGCATTATCAACACTGTTTCCAGCACAAATCCAAAACATAGCCCCATACTAGCTACTGTGAAGAACAGTAACTCGATCCCAGCCAAAACCAGCACATTCTGTTAGATCATTTCTGCTTTCCGTGTCCTATAACTTAGGAGGAAACCAAAGACAAGTTAGATCTGGGACCTGAATCTTTCAGATCTTGAAGCTGGCCAATAAAATCCTTTTAACTCAGACTACGTATATTTGTTATTCTAGAAAAGGATTAGGCACATAAAACTTGTATGTATGATATTCTGTAGCAGAGAGAATTTACATTTATATTAAACAGTAACATTGTGGAGGTTTCAGAATTATGGCTGATGTTTTACATATAAACAATAAAGTCAAATAACAACAATGAATCATATGGGAATGGTAAAATTTATTATTATTTTATCGTCATGTTTAGACACCAGGGAAGGTTTTAAGTGGCTTCATGGCTGTAAGACAAATAGAGGAGTATAGTTTTAATGTTGCTGTGTGTGGCAGCAGCCTAGAAAATATTAAAGTTAAATAATGCTTTAGAATTTACCAACCTTTAAATACACTTCACTTTCAGTCAGGATATGGATTCAACCTGATACCATGATGCACAGATGCAAATGTGCTTCTTCAATTAATTGAGGTCATATAGGAGTCCTCTCTATACATCTTGGCAGGTACTGAGGCTGACAAAAGAATGCATCTTTTTATATCACTTTTGGCTTAAAAATGAAAAAAAGTGTTCCTGAGGACATCACCTCTCACTATACTCTTCAGTTTCAAGTAAATGTTCTTTGTTTGGAGCTATTATGAGAATACTGCTCCTTCTCAGTCTTTCCAAATGAGAACCACATGCTGGTAACTTGGGATCTCTTGGAGAACAGCAATGCAGTTTCTGCTACATGATTTTGGCTGTTTGCATTGACAGCTATCTCAAGGGAAGTAATGAAAAACCTAGAATGACAACTGTTCTATTACAAATATTATCATCTTGGGAAAGAGATTGGAAGAGAACATAATGAACAATATTACCTAGGCTTCTTTAAAAGGACTCCTTTCATCATGAGCAACCAAAATATATTAAGCCAACATAAGCTGTGACAATAATTTATATTCCCAAGTAGACAGAGTATGCAGCTAGAGGTGAGACTTAGATTTGTTTCATAAATAGAAAAGGGATAGGATGACTAAGATGCATGTGTTTTATTCCCATTCTGACTCTCAGTGGGACTTGGGGCTTCTCATTTTTACCTTCCTGAATTTGAGTTTGCACACCTATTGCCAAAATTCTGTCTCCCAATATCCCTCCCTCCTTCCCACCTTCCCTAAAATCATGCAAAAATGTTAAGCGTTAGTACAATGTACAGATGGCAAAAACCAGCAAATACTGTGGTTGAGGTTGGTATGCAACCTGTTACTCTGACATCCTGAAACGCTGGCATTATTATAGCCTTGCTGAACAGGACATTTGTGGGAGTGCCGGAAAGAGAACCCAATTCCTCTGAGTCCCAGAACAGTGCTTTAAAATATAAATATTTATATATTATATTCAAATATCATTTACATATACATATATATTTTTAATAAGTTCTCTTCTGCCCTGCTGTCTGTGCAGTGGATAAAACCAGGTTTCCAAGAAGCAACATGTGTGTTGTCATGGAAAACCATGTAATAGTGCATGTATGCACAGAAGGACACGCTTTGGTCCCATGGTCAACACATGATAGTAATTAATTCTGAGTGCACTGGGATTGACACTTGCAATATCACTTGAGCACTTTTTTTTTTTCACATGGACCTCCTACTTTTTCTTTTTGTTCAGCAAAAGCAAGCTGAAAACAGCACTTCCACTTAGTAAAAATATGCTGAATCCAACTTGAACAATATGAGAAGGAAGAATGTAAGACCTTTCAATCTGTGTCATAAACCTAAACCTAAACCACTTGAACTACCAAGCAGTTGGTAGCAGTGATGTGCTAATACTTACAGTGTGGACCAGCGCTGGACAACACGCTGGTTTTGCTGAGCAACAGAAGACTAAGAGGAAAAAAGTAATAATGGTTTCTATTCTTGCCTCTTGAAAGGTCTTTCTAGCTCATTCTGTTTGGTTTTGTTTTAGCAATTTTGTTTTCTGTAAGTGGGATTAATTTTTATTAAAATGAATTAAAACAAATTTTAGTAGTAATAGTTTAACTACCCAAAATTTAAGAGGATTGGCATAACTAAGTTAGATTTGTAACCTCTTGTGAGGCCCCTGTTTGGAGCAATCTTATAAGCAGGAATGCACAATTAAAAAAAACCCAAAACCCAAAATTAAAAGAAATGGCACATAAATTTTCACAGACAAAAGGGAATGGGGAAAAATTTACCCAAAGTTTAGCTGTATTTGCCAGAAAAGAATAAATATAAGCATAATGTTTTTTGCAAAGTGTGGAGACTAGCTGAAAATATTCCATCTGAACTATTTAAAAAAAAAACAAAAAAACAACCAAGTGATCTGGAGCAGATGAAGCAAAAGCATCTGTTTGCATAGAAAAATGAACTTTCTATAGAAAAAAAAATCCAGCAAAATCAGATTTGGAGTTATTGCCACACAGGTGTTATGGTTCAGGTACGTTGGTCTTCCTGGCCAACATGAGGGCTGCAGCATGAGGGGTGGATCCTGTATGATGTATACCACTTTGTGCTCTGGGAGACCTAATCTGGCCAGTAATGATGAAAGCAAATGAAGCATCAAAAATAATACATCAAGATGACACTTCCCAACAACAGTATTCACATTTGCTATGGATTTTTGGCCCAAACTGAACATCAAAGCTTTGAGTAACACTTCTTTTGTCTCTTTCCACCTATAGCATAACACTTTTGCAGCTAAAAGGCCCTAGAAATTAGCATAGACTTGAAGCACTCTTTGGATACTTTCTCAGCAAAGGCAGTGTCAGTGCTTTCAAATTTCCATCCTGGGCTGGAATACTATGAATGGCCTACTCAGGACTCTCCATACTAAACAAGAGCATGTTCTTGAAACAGCTCAGTTCTCCTTTACATGATGGGAAGGTCATGACCAAGAAAAAATGACTCTAAGCCTTTAAACAGTACCTACTACAGTTGGGATTGTCATCTGTTTCTTGGCTGCTTTAAACTGTTCCAGAAGTAAACTTCAGTCAACCCTGTTTGCAAATGGAGCTGCAAGGTAAAGGCTTTGTTTTAACTGGCAATGTTGTCCTTGATACAGAAAAGACAATGTGAACGGTATAAGAAGACGCAGCAGACCCACCACAGTGAACTTCACATTGCCTTGCATTCACTGCACTGGCTGCTGCTACCACTGGCATTCCAGATATATCCCCCTGTTTTTTTCCCCTCTCTTTTTTTTGGAAAGACTCCTTTGCAAATATGAAATAGTTTATGAATAGGGACACCCACAAATATTTACTAGGGATGATAAACAATGGAAAAGTCAGTGAACAATCTCAGCTCATTTTTATGAAGATGAAAAGCTGGTCATGTTTGCCAGGTCTAGGAGCCTCAGGCCATCGCGATTAAAGTTTACAAAGCCATCATCGGAATAAAAGGGACTTGAAAATGGAGGTCTGGACCTTGTTTCCACAGCAAAATACACCTTTTTAAGTAACAATATGGCTTTCAAACCACATTACTCAAGCATACATGAACGTCAGGGTGGGCATTTATTACATTGGTCTAACAGGCAAATATGAGCCTCTGGATGAAGCCATTTCCAAAAAGATCTTTGGCTTCTTACCTGTGACGATGAACAGAGAGGTAATATTATCTCTGTTTCTGATATGGATACAGTTTGTAGGAAAGCAGGGGTGTGCTTGCATATTGACAGCTTTGAAAAGGCTTTTCAGAACTGGAGAAGGTGCAGAAAAGAGTTTGAGCTGAATGGTCATAAAATTACCTTGCAAGGAGAAAAGTAAACAGTACAATATGCTTAGATGATCAAACAGAAGGCAGAGAAGCAATTTAACTAGCATGGGGTATCTTTCTGGGGAAAAAATGCCCAGTACTACTCGCTTGAATCTGCCAGTGTCAGGGCCCTGCAGGGCCAGGGGGCCTCCCCATGGGGGTCTGTCGGGGCAGGGCCTGGCAGCCAGGGCCCATCCCACCCCCAGACAGGAGCAGGGCAAGCCAGGCGCACCGGAGCAGCCCCAGCCCGGGGCATTGGACGCCTCCCTGAGGATGGGGACAGGCCGAGGCCAGGCCGGGATGTGGGCCTGTGGGTGGGCCCAGCTCTGCAGCACCCATGTCTGGGCAGGGCGGGGCTGAGGGGAACGGGAGACCAGCCCTGCTGCAGCATTGCTGGGGCAGGGGCTGATGGCCCCGGGGCCTGAAACGGGGTCCTGGGCTGCAGGCAGTCTGGGGAGAGTCCCAGGGGGTGGGCAAGGACATGGAGGACTAAGGTCATGGCTCCTTAGGATGCTGACATGGAGAAATAAGACAAATGTTTTAATAGAGAGAGTGATCAGCCCCAGTACAACCCAAGGAAGTAGAATATTCTCTATTTTTGTAGTATTCAAATGAATCCTGGGTGACTTTTCCAGAAGATATGATTTTGCTGTTGAAAATGTGCAAGCGCAGTCAGATGACACGGCCTTTTGGTGTTTATGGTCTCACAGTCTGTGAATCTCCTGTCCTGCCCCAGTTTAAACTTGGTTTCCATTCAGCCTAAATCAAGCCTTCCCTGCCTCAGAAACAAATAAAAAATATTATGAAATAATCTTATCTTGGTAGCAAGTCTGTATGGACAGTTACCTCAGTTCAACTAAATCCAAGTAAATTCTTGTGTATCTATTGGCTCATGTTTGGGCTTTAGGCTGAACTTAGAATCATAGAATCATAGAAAGGTTGGAAGGGACCTTTAGAGGTCATCTAGTCCAGCCCCCCTGCAGCGAGCAGGGGCAACTTTAACTAGATCATGTTGCTCAGAGCCCCATCCAACCTGACCTTGAATGTTTCTAGGGATGAGGCCTCCACTACCTCTCTGGGCAACCCGTTTCAGTGCTTCACCCCCCTCATTCTAAAAAATTTCTTCCTTGAACTTAGGATATGTTCAGATATGATCCTATTTATGGTCATAAACCCCTAAATTAAGGCAGAAGATGTCCTAACATTGTTTTTTCTTAGGTCTCAAGTAAAGACATGGTCACCTCTGTTGTGTGCTTCATTGGAAGAGTCTAACCAAGGAAATCAAACAACAGCAATTATCAACTGCCTGCAGGAGGTCTGGTGGAAGCTTGGACAGGAATAGGGCCTGGTGAGATAAACAGAGGATCTTTCTCTTGACCACTTCATTGCAAGGCGACCTTAGCCAGGGCACGGTACAGCGGGAAAGACTTTTTCCAAATGAAGCCCTCTCCTGTATGATGTAGGGCTCTGACCTCTCATGTGAGACGACATAGTTTGTGTGCAAAGATGCATTTCTGCCCAAACTCAGATAGAAAAATTATGGGCATTTAGTGAAGCAGTTGTTTATAAAGCCAAGTATTTTTGAGAGCTGGTAAGCACAATTACTGTACTGCAGCAAAGTTGCTGGCACTTGCCAGAAGCTGTTCTTCAACTGACTGCTGTGTTAACAGACTGCCAACTGGGTTAATGGGACCAGAAGCTGGAGGACTTGAAAACTTTTTGGCCAGTCTTTCTGCAGCAATCAGTAAAGTTGGAATTGTCACTGCCTTTTGCACAGTGGTAGACAGTCATGTTACCACAAATTTTCCACTACCTATTTAAAATGCCACAAAGCCTTTAGAATTTGTTTTGAGAGTTTTCAGGATTTGCGCAATCATTTAACAACTTGCAAAATGGCAGATAAATACTGGTAAATGGTAAAGGGAGGAATAGGAAATGTTGTTTAAAGGCTGGACCAGATGATCTTTTGAGGTTCCTTCCAACCTGGGTTGTTCAATATTTGTTTCTAAAGGGAAACATAAAATTTGTGGCAAAAGCAGTCTGTAAAGACCTGGGAATGAGGATGCTTGAAACAGAGTCACAAAATAGTGTAAAAAGCCACATACATACTTGTTCTGCTGTGCTAGTACATATGGACCCTGAGGGAGAAAGCAGGTCTTGAAAAGCAGATTCTCAAAGGCCTGAAATTGAGATTTTAGTAATTCATATGGTACCAGAGTAGTATATGAGACCCAGGCAGTTTAAATACCACAGTGGCAGCATTGTTTTCCCATGGCCCAGAGACTCTGTTCCGCTGCAAAGTTCACAATTTCATGCTGCTGCCCTGAGCATTTCTAGCTTGAACTGTCAAAGGGGCATGGAAGGACACCTCCATCCACTGTGCCTGGCAGCAACCAGGCTGCCCATTGCAACACAGGCAGGCTTGGAGGCAACAGGACTACAGCTGTCCAGGCTTGTACATGAGAGACCTGGGAAGTCACTATCTGAAGCCCACTTGAAACAATTCAATGATGTAAAAGTCTTTTAAAGAGTTTTCCCCGGATTTCAACATCTCAACAGTACTTAATGAGTCAGCTGAACTGCTTTTTTTTTTTTGTGAATAATCAGTTAGTCATTTCTCTCTTTTGTTTGTGTGGGTCTTTCAAACTACAAGGAGAGGGGGGTTGTTATTCTTGTAATATTTTTCAATACAGAAAATGTGAATGTAAAACCATCAGAAAAAAACCTGGCATACCTTATAAGTGTAGTACCTGAAATTACTTACAGCTCATTTAAATGAAAGTGATTAGATTGTAAATTGCAGGCAAGGTTGGTAGAATTGTGTGTATTTAGTGTCTGCAAGACTAGAAAAAACTGAAGGGAGACACTGTAATGGTGTTCACAGACTTAAAATGTTGCTGCAGAGGAAAGCATTGTTCTTGTCTACCATCAAGGAAAGAAACAGAAATGATGAGTTTGAACTGCAGCAGGAAAGATTCGGGTTTGACACCACAAAATCCTCTCCAGTAGTAGGGACAGTGAAGTGCTAAAGATTGCAGGAGAGGCTGGGGTTTAGGGTCTTAAAGGGCAGACTGTACATGTTGTAGACAAGAATCAGGCATGAGTGATTCTCACCTGGGCAAGGGGATGGAGCAAACATCATCTATTGTTCCCTTTTAGCCTCTTTTTCTACCATTCTATGAATCTTTTTCTTTTTTTTTTAATCTTTCAGACAGAGTTTAACTTTTGGGGGCTGCTGAGATTTTTTTCTTCCCCC
>WAAD01036319.1:46999-58170 GCA_013389945.1 Fregata magnificens | reverse complement strand
CCCAACCAAATATATCTGATTCCACTCTCAGTCTCCAGCTTGTGCAACTTATTGCCTATTGGTATATGGTAAGGTTCCAGAACTGGCATTGCTGACTGTCTCCAGAACCACACCTAAATGTCATCATTGCAGAACTCTCCAAGGGTTTATGTAGACAAAGGGCTTTTTATGCCAATAATTCTTTCTCTTTCCTATCATAGTGCTACCATTGGAGTGCTAGTGTAGATACAGCACTAGCTGGGACTGGAGCTTTAACATCTTTGCTATTCTTGTTTACTCTGAGCATACTGAGACAATGTTGCACATAGTGTAAGCTGGCATTATATCTGTTACAGAGCTCCTCTCAGAGAAGCTGAACCATCAGTAGTAATGATGGAAAAAATTCAGGAAAGACAGTTCTTCGTTCATCCCAACAGCTGCTATAATTAAGGTCTTTTTACTTGCCACTTGAAGTGTAGTTGGTCTTTTCTGGACAGATAAAATATTGCATTCCGTGCCCCCTCCCCCCCAAAAAAACCCCACCCCCAAACCAAACCAAAAAAACCCAAAAGCCACCCTTGGATACATTTAGGACAAATGGGAGTGTCTCATCTTTATTCTCCCTTCCTTTGCCCAATGTTAACTTTTCAGAGGGTATTTTAATGTGTGGCCTTTGTGTTTTGGGAACTTGTCCACATCAGTGAAATTTCCTGGGAAAATTTCATCCAGAATTAAGGAAACTGTGCCAGCACTGTGGCTTTACACAAAATAGGTCTGTTCCTTTTAACCAGCTTGACTCTGGTTGAGAAGCAGTGAGAGACAGAATTACTCCTTGGTTTGGGAACTGTGGCATCTCCCTCACAGCCAGCTCTCTGATCCCAAAGATTATTGTGAATTACTCAGGTGCATTCATTTCACTCCTCTTCCTCCTCATCCCCAAGCCTGCCCTCCACAGAGGATCCACATGTACAGGCTAGTATTTATGAGCTCTTAAAGAAGCATATGAAGATAAAGGACTCAGAAAAGGACTGACTGCATTTTGATGGCTGCAGATGACATAAACCCACTCCACTTTTAAAACTGGTGGACGTTGCCACAATTGTTTATGTGGCTCACAACAATTTCCACCACCGTCCTCACCTTCTAATCTTGAGCCTGGATGACTGCTTACATAGCAAAGCTTGCTTCTGCTGGGGCCATCTGAGAAATGTCACTTTGGCATTTTTCTAATCTAGCATGACGAAAGAAGCACCATGGATAAACTGGTTTTAAACCATGAACACCGGATACTGTAGGTGCTGACTTCTAACACTTTCATTAATAGCTCACTTGAACACACACATGACATTTCTGTTCTCAGTAAAGACTTTGTGTATTGCCAGCCACTTTTTTTCATCATCATGAGCTGCTTATCTAATTATGGTATTGTCATAAATCATAACTAAATGTTCCTCTTCCACTTTGCCTTCTCTTCTTATTTGCTTCTAACTAGTCCCTCCCCCCAAATTACTTGCCATTTCCTCTCACCTTATCTGCCTTCTACTTTCAGCAAGACTATAAGTTTTGTAATGCTAAAAGGCAGGCTGTTAATTCAGCATTCTTTACATGCCCAAGTGGTTTGCATGTTAGCAGACTTGGAAGAGTGCTTTGGATGAAATGCAAGCCCATGGAAGACAATGAGAATTTTGCTATTGATTTCAATAGAGTCAAAATTAGCGTTGTTTGTCCAAAGCATGGTTACCTCCCTCTTATTTCCATAAGTGGTATCTCTTCTTAGAGATTAATAATCTTAGATTATCTATATTGGTCTCTGAATGTTGCTTTTTATCATGATACACTGAATAGGGCATAAGATATGCCTCTTTCTCTCTTCCTCTCAGATTTTCCCTTCCTGGCTTCACCTGGCAGTTTTCTAGCACAATATATTCCAATCTTTTACTACAATTATATGATTTCATTGCATTTCCCTGAATAGTTCTGGTGCCACTGCAAAAGATGACAGTGGTCTTTTTGACTGTTATTTTTTATGACTTCGAAGGCAGATGAAGTCTTGGGGCACGAGGGTGGGTGGAGTGTACCTTTGTTCCAAAACCTACATGCAAAATATTTCTCCCTCATATACAGCCTAGGGCTTCCAGTTTTAAACGGAGGCTCTGCATTACACAACATCACTTTTTGATGAATTCAGCATGTTGTTGTCTGCAATAATCTATTCCTTGACATCTATACATGAAAAAATAAGTGAATTAACAGAAAGGCAGTACCTCCATAAAATGATAGTGGAAAGGTCATCTGATGGGGAAGGACAGGGCATGTCCTTTTTCTTCTTTCCTCTCTAATTTCTATGGTGGTTTGTATAATTCAGAAACCATCCCTATAAATACATCAATAACAGGAAACTCTGTATAGAGGTGACGTCAACGTGGGTCCCAGTGGTTCACATTGCAGAGACAAACATATATATGCCTAGTGTTAGACTGTAAAGTATTTTAGACCAGGTTAAATCCTCTTCCTTCTCTCCTGCATTTATTATTATCAGGTGTTTGACATGACTTGACCTACTGTCCATGGTCTGTGTCTGGCTTCGTTTATCCCTGGGCTCACAGCCACTTTTGCTTTGTTTCAAGGTAGCATTGAAACAGAAATGCTGAGATAAGCATGGCTGAGAAACACTTTTCTCCCTCCCAACACCCCTGTGTAATAATAAGAAAAAAATGATAGTACTCTTAGGATATTTGGCTAGGCTATTAGCAACAGAAGATTTTGTTAATATGGACTACCTTGTCCTAATGCAATATCTTTCCTATAGCAATTTCAAACCATTTCATGCAGTTAAGTACATTTTTATGAAACAGGAAGACTGAGATATTAAGTCCAAGGTTGAAGAACAAGTCAGTGGAAGTAGCAAGAGCGAGTCAGGAGCAGTGACAATAGACCACATATTTCCTAACACAGCAGGAACCACCCTTATGCACAGCTTCAGAACCGGTTTAATTGTGTTGGTGGAGACAGTTTAAGCTGTTCCCTGTCATGGATGTGCATCTCTGTGACTCTCTTTTCATAATTTTATATGTTGGAAGTGAAGCAGTTTAGGCTTCATATTAAACACTGAGAAGTGTAAGTTTGCTTCTCAATATCAATTTCACGTAGCCACAGCTATTAAAATATAGCACATTTTTCATGATTTTGATACTTTTATAGACAATCAACTGTTAACAAGCAAATAAAGAATGATGTTTGCAATCTGGCTTGGATCTTCAGCAATAAACCACTTCTCTCGATTCACATCTCTTACACATTACAAAGTAAGGTTTTTAAGTGCTTTTTGGCACTGAGGAATGCAACGAGAACCCTCCACTTCAACAGCATCCAAATGATTGTGGAATAAAGAGGCTTTTATTTCAGAATAGTATTTCTAATGGAAATTATTCCAGAATAGGCTATTACACAATGTCTATTTGCTTCACTTTTCTCATACAAACTCTATACTGATTTAGTTAAATCAGTATTCAGACTTTATGTAGGCCAACTCCCAGGTTTCTATTCTCAAAATATAATGTATTCTGCAAAAAAATGGACTGAAGAGATTAGATTAGCCTGGAGATTTCAGTCTTCATATAATTCACCTTTAATTTAACAGATTACCTATTTGTAATTAAGACATCGCTTAGCTATTTCTGATAATATTTTTTAACTTAAGAGTAAATACAAAGTCATTTAACAGAAATATATAGATGCTCCTTTGTATGCTTGGTAATCAGTTCTGCTTTTCCCTGGCTGATTCAGGAATCTTACGGGATGACCTTCTTTATAAAACATGGTCTGTGACTTTCCTTCCTTAGTGACTATATTAGCTCCAGAGGTGTGCTCAGGAGAATAAACAGCTTTTGGCTTTTTCAAACCTCCAAATCTGACTTGTTCTGTGTTTTGGGCAAGTGGCCATGTAGGCTTTTATTTTATTAGACCTTGTTTATCTGTTATTAACTGTTAGCTATAGATGAGCACAGGACTGTGGTTTTGGTCTGTTGCTTTGTTGTTGTTTTTTAATATAAACAGCCTTTTGAACATCATGCTTTGCCTTCAGTGGGCTGGGGGTACAGAAGAAAATTAAACAAAACAAAAAATCAAAACAAAGAAACCACACCAATGAGCAAATAAATAATGAAATGCGTGACTTTTTCTGTATGGAGCTAGCTGCAGACAAGTTCATTAATTAAATCATCCGATGTGAAAAGTAATGAATAGTAAAATTTAGGTTAGTGGTAGTTTCTCACATTATTTGTCTTCTTTTATTTAAAGTATTTAATCCTTCTCAGGCTGTCTTTCTCTCAGACTAGTGATTTTTTGAATAATATATTCCAAATGACATGAAGTTAATTTTGGAAAACAAGCCTGGATCAGCCGATGAACCAGACATCCCTCCTAAATCTGACTCCAAGGAAAATACAGAATTCTGCAGGGCCTTCATCTACCAGGGCACAAACACAGGCATTTAACAGGGGCCAGACTGTCAAGCACCTTCCTTAAATAAAGTTTTATGTCAAATTAAGTATTTACTGTCCCTCAGGTATTGCCATAGTACTTGCCACTGACAGTTAAATACCAGTGGCAATGACAACCTATCCTGGAGGCTTGCTCAGAAGCGGCTGGGTGTGTAAGATTTCCACACCACTTGCCAACCCAAACATGAAGGAAAAAGAGTCTCCTTGTATGGTTAAGAGAAGGGGAGAATCTAAACCAGGCTGGAAAAAAAGCAAACAGAAAATAACAATAATCTGGATAAACTGGGCAATGATGCAGGCAAGTTGTGCTTAGCAAATGGCTGAATGGCTGAAGGCTGTGGGAAGTTTGGATTTGGTGGGGAGATAATTCAGGTTGAAAACTGGAGGTTTTCTGTCCCTCATCCCTAAGAATTTTGCCCCAAACCAATAGTAGCTATTGAGGTTTGGAGGCATTCGACACATGCAAGGGTACAGTTTCGTGAGGAAACTTCATGTTATATGCAGGCCTGAGAGAAGCAAGAATCCCTGAGGCTTTCATGAAAAAACAGATGATGAGCTTTCCAGACCAGTGGTGCAGACACAAAAGGGTTAGACCCTTCAGAAGAGTTTCAGGTAAGGATACAAGTCTACAGAGTAAAGTTGAATACCAAACCTGGTATTCTCCGCTATGGAGGAGATTCAACGGCTGCCTTTTTCCTCATTTTCTTTGGGAGCTGGTATTTGCTTTAGCATGGAAGGAGCCAGAAATTCTGGAAGAGTCGTTGCTAGAGCTCAGGGGTCCGTGGGGATAGACACCAGCTGCTGGGCCTCACTGGCTCTGGCTGGTGCCTAGGAATACATTTTCCCCTTGAGTCTCTCTGTCCCTCCAGGAGATTCCCTTAGTATTTCTGCACCCCTTTTGAGCCTCTGTGTGGCCCCTCAGGGGAGGCTTCACAGCACCAAAAAAAAGAAAAAATAAAAGGAATACACCTGGGGTAGGTCAGCATCACCTTGGCCAGACTTATAGTCTGTGCAGGGAGACGCTTAAACACACCCTCCAGAGCATACAGGATCTTGCAGGCCTGAGCATGCTGGTCAGGTTAGCATGCCAATAAGGATGCTTGGCAAACTCTCTGCAGCCTGTCTGTGAGGAGAAGGGAGTACACCATGTTAAGAGGTGCTCTTAATTTCTTTGCCAATGTTGCCACTTTTTTCCCTGTTACCAGACCAGTTCCTCAGAGCCCACTGGGACTGAAGCTCAGATGCCTGTGGAGAGATGTCTGCAGTGTCCAGCTGGGTACAAGCCCAGTGGGACTTGTAGGAACTTCCCCCCTTCTGCAATGGGCCCCTTCAGGCATGAGCTTTGAACATTGACTACCCTTCTTTCAAAGCTCACTGCAAGGTGACTCTGTTGTAAAGTCCCATGCACTAGCTACCTCCAGCCTAGCCAGACGGTAGTGAATCTGACCACAGCTTTATTTTTTATCTGTATCTTACTAAGATACTCCCTGCAGCTGATGATATTCATGTTATTTAGGGAGCGAGGTTGACTTCTGTATCTTTTGCAAGAGTGTGTGGAAAGAGACATTAATGAACTGATGCTAAAACATCTGCAGTGTTTTAGCAGTTTTGCCTTTGAATTATTCAGCTCAGAGGTTTACAAAACAGCAGTTAGCTTTTCAGTTCTATTTGTACCCTTATTCTTTCTGAGTCTTTACAGCCTTTCTTTCACTCTTTCTGTATTTGTTTTCTTACTGGTTTCTGCGTGTTGTTGTCATTGTTACATTGGCTCAAAGGTAATTTTTCCTGGCAACACACCCTTTTATTTGGGGGCTTACACTTGTGTTGTCTTCTGAAAAGATTTTCCATTCTGCCTGGCAATTTTGAGCGCTTTCAAATTTTTTTTTTCCTTTCATCAAGTAGAGACAATTCTGTTGTGGCTAACTTTCTTGACTGGTGTACTGAAAAAACAATAATATACATTTTTTTTATATATGTGTTTATATATATATACACACACATATATATCTTTTTATATATATAAGAAACACACACACATATGTATGCAAACTACATATATGTAACCTATATACGTATGAGATACACAGACAACCAGGCTAGTGAAGTATCAAGGGAAAGGTGACCTGCAACTGATTTTGTGCAGGCCAAAAAATTGCTGCTTCCAGTCCATTACTCCGCAGTTGTGCTGACAGAATGGCTGTAAATGCCCTGTGCCTTGTTTCAGTCAAGGACTGGCAAAGAACACCTATGTACATCTCCTGAACCAGAACTGTTCATTTTCCTTGAAAAGATCACTCCTTTTTGAAACAGCTCAGGGGAACAGGTTAGATGTAGCAGTAACCTCCAGCTGGGGGTATGTGGTAAGGGAAGGGCAGGAGGAGAAGTGGGGTGAGTGGAGTGAACTGATAACTGTGAGTGGGATGAGTTGACCTATGTAGCTAATACAGATGCAGCCAGATGTGGAAGGAATCCCATCCCCCCCAAATTGTATCTGCAGTACTGGGCAGAGAAGAGACATGGGATGACTAGATGGCACTGCAAAAGTGCGAGACAAAGCTGACTTTTCATCCCAGTTTCATGGGAAATGGGTCAGAGCTAATGCTTCCAAGTCCTAGAAAAGATTACAATTTAAGTACTTTAATAAGAGCTTAGATTCTCCCTGGAGTCTGAGCCACCCAGCTCCCATTGAAAACCCTAGCCAAGACTAAATGGATTTTTTTAGCCAGACTGAGCATTCAGACATTACAATGTCAGTTGGAAGAAATCCTAATGACATTGGGGTGGGGTGGGGGAGGGGAATGTGGTTTTCAGAAGTCACTATTTAGTACCTCTTTGACAAAACAAACCATATCTACTCTACTCACCCAAAACAACATAATTCCAATAAATGATTCATGGTCTTCCATCTTGTACTCAATCATGGGTAGCTTTTTTACACACAAATGGCAGAAAAGTGTTAATGAGCACAGCTTCCAAATTCCAGTAGATCTTGTACCCCTAACTTTCTGAGTCACTTCAGAAATACTTGAATGTTGTTGTAAGCAGAGTTATAGGAATAATATTCCTCATTTATACACTGACTTAGCTTGGCATATGAAACACCCTAGTAAAGTGCTTGTGACTCCTCATGTATGAGCTTATTCATATGTGGGAAGAATCAGGGCCTAAGAGTAAGGGAAGGCATAACTCAGGTCTCTCCATTTTCAGTGTCTCTGTAACTGTAAATGTTGTTTTCTTTCATAAGCAGATTTTGAAAAAAAATAGGTAAAATACGTTCACAGCTGCTGATTGAAAAGCAATTCCTGGTGACATAAATGAGCTCATATGATGTAGAGAATGAAATGATTATGAGTACAATGGGTTTTATGGCGGATTTGAAGGCAGAAGCCATGACTCCACTCCTGCATGGCTCTTCAAAGCTCCCCCAATGCACTAGAGAAGAGCACATCAGGCTCAGGTTGCCTGGGATTTATTCCTGTCTGGACTACTGGCTTTTCACTTTGTACTACTGCATCTCTGTGCACATTGATTTCCCAGCTTGTAAAAAAGGGTGAAGATATGTGTCTCCCTTTGTAAAGCCACTCAGGATGCACTGCTGGAAAGTATCCTTTAAGAATGAGGCATTATTATTGAATTCCATTCATGTGAGGGTAATTGCAGGACTGGGATTACAGATTCTTTGTTGGGTATTTAAATAACCATAAAAACCTGAACTGGTACTGACTGCTCCTGCCCTTATCTGCAAATAGATTCTGACTGTATTTGCAAGGATTACTATTGCCTGTGTGGGATTGGACCCACTTTCAGCAAGGCCATACACAACCCACAAAATAACTGATTATCAGACATCTGTATGCTGACTTGCTGTCTTGTGATATATTATTAGAGGTTGGTGCTTAAGGGAGGGGTGCAGTATGCAAACAACATTTAACCAGCATTTCTGATATTGCCCTGTATATCCACCGCAGAGCCAACACTAATATTTTCATCACAGCTCATACCTTTTTTTTATGCATTCCTTATGGCATTGAGGCATGCACCTCTGTGATAACAGCAAAATCATTGTTGTCAACCTTCAAAACCAGTGAGTTCCTTGGCCATATTTTTTGCAAATAAAAGCTTACTAATACGAATTTAAAAGATCAGAAGCTGGGAACAGTGAACATATCCCACTGCTTAGATTGTTCAATCTGGATTTAAGAAAGCTGGGAACTATTCCAAGGGGTCCCAGTAGCTTTCTGTGTGATCCCCAGCCCATCGCTCAAGTTTCAGAGATGTGTAAGCACCTAACACCCACTGGAATCCAGCAAAGAATGAGGTGCCTAATCCAGTTTGAAAATCTGGGCTTTGTTTCCGTGGTGCAACTCCTTTTCTGCAAAGTGAGGATTGTAGACCATTCACGTTTCACATAGTTCAGGGGAGGTTTGAGGTATAAAGCCTAGCAGTGCAGGAATCTTCTGGGAATAGAAATTATATGCAACAAATAGAAACCCAGAAATTATTAACTTAACCAGCAAAAATGCCTTCACCAGTATATGCTGGTAAATGTGAAGGTCACTGTCTCCAGGGTGAGGAGCAGCCATGTGAGGAGACAGAGATTCTGTGTTTCCCCAAGCATGGCTTTTCTCTGCAAATGTAAGTGGGTGATGGCCCAGGTCCTGTGCTCTTGGAGGACAAGCTAGGGTAAGTAGGATCCAAATCTTGGCCAGGTACTGTTCACAAGAGTTCTTTCCCCTGACATTTTCATGTGTGTTTCTTTACCAGTTGTGTATTAGATCTGAACCTTCTTTCTGCTCTTCTCATTTTATGGGCAGTGAAAGATATGGCTCCCCTCTGTTTCTGATTCCACAGAACTGTAACCAAAACCAAGGACAAGTATGTCTTCTGGTGTAGGATCATGTATTCTGTATCATATCATTATCTTTTGGGGTTTGCTAGCTAGCAAAAAATAATACTTAGCACTGACATAGCAATTACCTCTTCAGAGCCCTTTGTAACCATTGGCTAGTTCAGTGGTTCCCAAACTATCGGCCATGCACTGGGAGTGGTCTGCAGAGAGCTGTTGCCTCATGCTGTTGACTACCCATGTTTATCACTGCTGCACTGCATTAAAGACAGCTACATATATGTTTAATTCAGTAGCAGACAGGAATCCTGTTACAAGGAACGAGTTGGGACCACCTGCCAAGTTGCACACTGTTGATAACTTGGCACCTGGGCCCCTTTAGCCTGGGCCCGGCACAACTCTTGCTTACCTGCTACAGTAAACCCAAATTGGTTCTCTCACAAGCAAGTGCTCCAATGGCTTCAGGGATGTTGTGTGACCAGGCAAGTGAAGAGAAATGGTCTCCAAGACAGCAAGCAGGAGGGCTTTTGCTGCAGTTTCTATCTTCAGATGAAATTGGGCTAAGAAGAAATGTATTCAATCCAGAAAAGCAATTTCATGCAAATGCAAACTTTTTGCATTAAAGGATTACTAGCAATCCATTTTTAAAAGACTAACCATTGTAAAAATAACCATTTTAAAGTTTCAAATTTTAATGTTCCCAGCTGGAACAGGGACTCCAAACGGACCCTTCCTAACAGCAAAACCTATCCTAACAACCAGAACCAGTCACTCATAGTCACCCTGACCTAAATAAAACATCTCAGTGTTGTATGTAAGTGGAATAGCTTCAGCAGCCTGGGATAAAGGCACTCTGTTAGCACATGACAAGCCTTAGTTTAAAAATATCACTGTTCTTGATCACAGAACAAAGAAAGATGAACCTAAATCTGCTTAACTGGGGCCGTATAAGGAAGGCAGGGAGACCACACCTGTTCTGTAAGCAGTGCTTCAGTTTTTTTGCAGTTTGTATCTTTGGCTTTCACAAAGGGTGCCCAGAAGAAAAAGTATTTTGTTTCCAGAGGCGAATGTATGGGGGTAATTTTTTTCCTCTGATCTCTCCAGATATCTAAAAAAACAAAGAAACAAACAAATAAAACACCCAACATTAACCCAAATACATTTAAATTTTTATTCGGCTGCCCCAAAGTTCCTTAAATCACNAATTGTTAGAACAATTCCTAGTTATGACTAGGCACAGTCAGGAGCAAGCATAGGACAGCAACCATTAGCAATAATCAGGTTGGATGTGGCCAGCCCATTTTTGGAAATACAGGAGTGGCTAGTCTAACCTACTTGGTCTCAGGGCCAGAGAATGGGGCCCTAGCTGTTTCTAGCTTTTTAATACACATGTGACCACAAAGATTTTGCGTGTCCAGGGAAGAGGAGGACCTTCAAATCTCTGTTCATCTAGATGTGTCAAAACATAACAAACCAGGCTGTGTCAAAACAGACGGTGCTCTGGGCAAAATGGCTGGTATCACAGCAGCTGAGTTATTCCCTCTAGTGCTGTAGGGACAAAGCTGATCAAGAAATTGAGACCAGAAGAATAAAAGAAGTGTATGGAAACTAGAATCTCAGCTGTGGATTTCAACACATCTTAGGAAGGGACGTGGTCAGGAAAACTTTTATGTGTGTGTCCTTGAAATTCATTCTTTTTCACACAGTCCTTGATGACTTCCAACAACTGAGTGCTGCATGGTACGGGCATGACCCAGGGATTAAAATAAGCAATTGGATCATATAAGTGTTGCTCCAGAGAAAGAAGTCCCAAACCTCCTGCAATCTTGAGGATGCAAAATTTC
>WAAD01036319.1:29633-45550 GCA_013389945.1 Fregata magnificens | reverse complement strand
GGAGTACCATGTAAATGAAGTATACAGCAGAAATTCAAACATTCTGCTTGCAATAGCTAGAGAAGAAGGAGGGGATGGCAGTAGCAGTGGGAGGCATCTGCCACCTGCCTTCTCTCTCTGTTCTCTTTGTAAGTTTTTTCTCTTCTCCTGGGGACAGTTCAGCAAACCAGGAAAGGGCTGTTTGGTCCCCTTCTGTTTCCCCAGGATAAACTAACAGTTCTCTTAAAAAAAGAAAATGTTTCTCTGAAAAGGGAAAGGTCTTAAAGGGGTGGCTGTGGGTTATAAACTCATTGTACAGCTGGGTGACCTGCTGTCTGACTTTAGTCAGGTTTGGAGTTGATGGACACTGGACTTGGGGGAGCCTTTCTGACCAGGTTAAGATAGTGAGTTATCTTTGAGACAGAAGTCCTCTGTGTCCCTCTTACTGCTCACATTTGTTAAACTGGTTGTTGCTATGTATAAGACCGAGCTTAAACTCCCAATGCTAATTTTTTTCTGATCACTGCCAGAGAACACAACACTAAGAGAATTGTGTTTTACAAAGCTTTAAGGCAGCAGCAGCAGCAAGAGAACAAGAACACGAAAATGGTAGACTGAATGGAGAGTACTAAACAGTGCCACAGGCCAGCAACAGCTGCAAGTGATATATCCGTATAGCATAATGTGGAGGTATGACCCTAGGCACCAAAAGCAGCATAGTCAAGTTAGCAGTATTGCTGTGGACATACATATTACACATTGGTTTTAATTACGTGGCAACACATTTATGTGCCTCACATGTGCAAGTGAAGGGAATTAAGTTCTGTAGATATGTGTAAATCTACTGTTTCCTGGCTTCCTAGCGTTTAACTTTTCAACCTAAGTCATAACCTACTAGCAAAAACTGTTTTTTTTTAGTCTAATACAGTGTATATCAGATGTCCCAGGACAGACATCTATTAAAGATGCACTATTTCCCCAAACAGCAAATGTATCATGTGACCTCTCCTCTGCTAAAACAGTCAGGCATCTTTTGGGAATAGCCAAACATGACATACCAGAATGTGAAAGTATATTTAAATGGCCTGGGCACATGTTCATTCACTTTCATTCAAAATATTTGGAACAGCTCAGATGTACCAAAGCCTAGACTACCAGATTTTTTAGCATTTTCTATTACTTTGTGGTGAATTTTAGCTCCTGGATGTGGTGAAAATGAAGAGATTTCCCATCAAATCTTCTTGTCTGTTCTAGGGCTTCTGGGCTGATGGATTTCAGTTTTTTCAGTTTTTAAATGGATGACCAACTGTTAAGAAAAGACACCATAAAGGACTAGCTTCAGCAGGCTTCACCTAACTTAAGGTATGTATTTGGCACTCTGTTGTCATGTCTACTAGGAACAAATTACTAGAGGCATCCAAGATTAACATTACAGCTATGAGATGCTATTCAGGCAGCATAGGAAATACTGTCATCTTGTCAGTCAGCCCAACCCTACATTTTCCTTTCATCTCCTTTGCAGCTGTCTTTGAATACAAAACCTAATACCTCTTTCATGATTCACAGAAATGGATTATCTCTGCTGTGAAAATGCATCATTAGTCTTTTGGATTAATCAGTCAATGATATCTCCTGTTCCCAGAGCTATAGCCGACTCAGCAGCCTTTGGGAGTTCTAAGAGAACCAGTGTTTTTCATCTATTGGTTTTAAAGCTCTCCATAAATGAGAGAAGTATCTTTTGGGTGTATCATGTCTTATAAGAAAACTGATGAGATGGAAGCTGTAAAAACTGACAGCTGATACCCTTCTAAATTATCAAAAGGAAAAAGTCACAATGAACAACAAAAATCCTGTGCAACTTGTAAGTGTTCATAAAAATATGCCTCATAAATAGAGCGTTGGAGTAGAATTCAAAAGAGAGAACACTCACAGTATATCAATGTGGTTTTGTTTCAATACTGGCAGTTTAAAAAAACCTCTATTCAAGTTTGGTTCATATTCTTAATGATGAAAACATACTGTACACATATAATTAGGACAGATTACAGGAAAATCTCAGAAAGTGACTAATGTTTATGTCTGCAAAAGGCTAGAAAAAACTGCAAGCTCATTTTTGTTTCCAAGGAATGTACTTCTCTACATGACTTATTGTGGTGTATTTAAACAAACGCGCTGCACTATTTGTGGTTTCATCAGAGATGGTGTTATTGCCCATTCTTGTCTGGAAGAGCTAACAGGTTGAGCACAAATGCCATCACTATTCAACCCTATAGCTATTTTTTCACAGGTAGGTATGGAGTTCATTTCTGAGGGGCCTCAAAAATCAACTTCAGGTTGATTGCTCACCCTGTGTGAAATTGTGCAAGACATGTATTAGTGACATACAAATTATACATACAGTGAGCTTGTGTCTTGGCCAGCTTTCTCCCCTTCTCTACAGGCACATCTGAGAAACTGTAGAAATAAACCAAAAAATCTGTGCAATTAATTTATGTGAAAAGTAGAAGAGAATATCAGAAAGTGGGTAAGAATCTGTAGCAGAAATTGAAAAAAGAGGAGGGAATATGGAGGAAAAAAGGGGAAAACAAAAGGTCATTTCCATTTTGCAGAGACTGAAATTCAGGCCTTTCTTGTTACACATTATGTAACAAATACAGAAGTTTAGGGAATATAAACGTAGAGTTTTTCATTTTCTCCACTTTCTTCCAGTTTTGTAAACCTATGAAAAGTTTGGCCAGTTTCCCCTTAGTACACAGACACACTATTTACATATTTATATTTTATATACTTACACATCTTCATTTTTCCTTCTGCCATTTGTGATCACTGAAACATGACAAAGTTGTTCAAAGAATAATAACCTTACAATCCCCACTGTATGCAAGCCGGGATTTTTTTTCAAGATTTTGCTCCAGTCAAGTGATTTCTTAACTATCGCTTTATGAAAAAAAATCTCAGAAATTCTTGAGACTCTAAGAACAAGGCATGTTTCCCCATGCTCTAAGCAACCCTGTAAGGACCAGAATCAGACACACTATTTTTAGAACTGTGCCAAATACAGGAATTCCTTGAACAGAAATAAAAACCTCCTTATTTCACCTCAATATATTCTTATTCATGCAGTTATGGAACATGCTATTCTTTACCCGTTGTCTTGCAATACGATCTGCTCACCACCATGGCTTCCAGCTGATGGAAGTCAGGACTTCATGAGACATTTGACACATTCATATAATTCTGAGATACATCTTTTGCTCTTAAATGCATGATTTTATATGCGGTACCTTTAAAAACTCTTATTTTTCCTTGCATCCAGCTCATAGACAATCCTCTCTTTCTTATCAATACTCCCATTATCATTTTATCACCTGTAAATTTGTCAGAAATGACTTCACATGCTTCTCCAGAAAAGCAATACAAATGGAAAACAATTTAGTGCCAGTTCATCCTCTCTGGACCCCCACAGAAACCTACTCATTCAGAGATGACTTCCCATGAACAATTACATTTCAGTTACTACTCAATTAACTAGTTTTCTATTATGGTTCTCTTTTTGATGGTGGTGGTGGGTTTTTTAGTAAAGTGGAACACATTAGCATGTCAAACATTTTACAAAAGTTTGGCAATATGGTATGAATTCTTGAGTTTTTATCAATCAAAATGTTACTATGGTTAAAATATGAAGTCTTTTGTGAAAATACAGTTTCCCATAAAAGCCATATTAATTGACTTCTATTTCATCACCTCTCAATCTTTATTAATGAACTCCTGCATCAGCTGTTTAGTTAGCTGGACTAATGTTCGGGAAGACCAGGGTTATAACTGGTTCATCCTATTTATCTTCTGTTAATATTGGCATAACATTAGGATTTTTCTGTTCTATTGGAACTTCCCAACTCTTTCCAAACTTACTGGAAAATAATATTCGTAATTTAAACAGACACTCAACCAGCTCTTTTTAAAATCTTGGATGCAAGTTAACCTTTATTCACTGGTTGAAATGTCAAGTTTTAGTAGTTTTTGTTTAGTATCTTCTGTCAAAGTGGAAATTATTTCATCAGACTAAGAGCTAATAAAGATTTGCCAGAAACAAGTCATGGTTAATTTCTTTCTCTAACACAGTAACAGAGCAGAGTATACACAGAAGGTGTTGTGTATCTTCCTTTTAATGAAGTTTTTGACCATCTTATGAGGATCCTAGGGAAATCTTGTGTTGACTGCAAACTGCACACAAAATCAGATGGATAGTAGTTCCAGACAGTTGTTACAGTCCACGATCAGTGACAGGACAAGTCCAGTCATGCGCTGCCCTGGATCTAGGTGTGCTCAATATTTTCATGACTGACTGACCTTCAGGAGGGAAGAGAGAACATGCTGATTAAATTTATAGTTGAGTGGAGGCCAGAAGGGTAGGAAGAGAAGTCAAAATGTTCATAGTAAACTGAAGAAATGGTCTGAAAAAGACTGGATGGAATTCAGTAGTAACAAGTGTAAGAAAAAATCAGCCACACAAATACAGGATGGGGGGGAAAAAAACACCAAAAAAACAGGAGGGTGACCATTTTTTAGAAGCTCATCTGGGGGTCTGAGTGAATCATAAGTTGAACACAAGTCAGAAATGTTCTGATGTTGTGGAAAGGCTAACATCACAGTGGGATGTATAAACAAGACAAGACATATGAAATAATCCTTCTGTTCCACTTACCACTGTTAAAGTCTCAGCTGGAGTTCAGTTTTGAGCAGTGCATTTCAAGAAAGTTGTGAAAATATGGGAGATAATCCAAATCAGAGTGACAAAAATGATCAGAGGTCTAGAAAACATGACCTATGGTAAGAGAATGAAATAACTGGATTTGTCTCGCCTAACAAAAAGAATACTGAAGATGGCATAATAACAGTGTTCAAGTGCGTAAAAGAGTTTTGCAAGGATGAAAGGAATAATCTGTTCTCAGTGACCACGGTGGATTGGACAATAAACAGTGGGCTTAATCTGAAGAAAGAAATAAAAGATTTTAGGAAAGGTTAGATGGGAAACAACTTTATATGGGCAAGAATAGTAGAACACTAGAACAAATTGCCAAAGGAGACTTCAGAGTTTTCAGTGCTGGAGGTCTGTAAAAACACATTAGACAAACAGCTGTCAGGAAAGACAAAGGTATTTTGGGGGTCCGGAAATGGACTAGGTAACCTCTGAAAATCACATCAAGATGTTTTTCTATGATTTTTCTATAATAGTTGTAAAGTATGAATACAGCCTCTGTTTTTCCCCTGTGTACTATATGTGGAAAAATGTTGAAATTCTCATTTTAATGTTCTATTCAAGTTTTATCTGATAGCATATTTCCTGAACAGTTCTATTCTTTTTATACTACAATTAACAATTCTACCATTGACAACTAGAAAAGGATTAATACTGCAAGGATTATATTTGTTCATTACAGTATGTAGTTTCCCTAATCAATTTTAAGTCTTAATTTCTGGTTTACTTTAATTTCTGCCAATTTACCTCATTTTCCAATAGATATATTTAAAATAGTTGCTTTAATTTTTCATTCTCAATCAGGCTGTTTTTCTAAACAGTGTGGCCTTCCTTTTGGATTATGGGATTGCAGCTTCTTGACTATCAAATGAAAATATTCTTAAGCAATTCCCAATCACTGTTCATACTTTTCTGCTTAAAATTATTCCTACAGGCTGATCTTGTTCAAAACTGCTTTGAGCTTTCTCAAAGTGGTACTATTAAAGCCCTGTATAACACTAATTTGGATTTTATTCTGTTTGTGTTTATGAGGTGTTGGGTGCTTGGGTTAGCATAACTTTTTAGATTACTGTGAGAATAATTTATCTTTATCTCAAGATTTTTTCCCTAACTTTTTGACCTGGGAATTGTTATAGGTGCTGGTGGAATGTTCTGAGGATGCTTTGTTGATAGCTGCATGAGCAATTTAATCATGTGGCTCAAATCAATGATCTTCCTCCCCCTTTTAATAGAACCCCTTTTTCCTACACAGTACATACTTGTCCTTTAAGCATTGGTATCACTAGAAAAGACACTCTCTTTGGGCAACAGTAGCTGCAAATGATTGAAGGAAACAAGCTTCATTGCAGAGTAGAGAACCAGAATCTGGGGACACACTGTGAAAATGTCACTAGTGAATGTGTGGTGAGAGCAACACCAAAATGACCCTCAGGTTACACTATATTTTACTGAAGAGAGGAATGCAAGAACACCATGGCCAGACAGGAAAGCAACAGAAATGAGGTTGTTCCTCTAATTTAATTCACATGCAACTGCAGACAAGCTGGCTTTAAATAGAAAGTCTAGAGGAAGCTACCTGAATGCACCGGTGTTTCTGCTTGAAGAAATTCTGTCTGTAGTCTGCAGCTCACTAACATGTGAGTAATGCTGTGTGTGGATCAGAAATTAAATCCAAAGTGGAAAGCCTATGATAATCCTGAAAAGAGTGATATACAAATTAAATGCAAGAATGAGCACATTTGCATATTTTCCCCTCTGCATGCTGGAACCTTTGCCCCAATACAGTCTGTTCCTACAGATGCTGTCAACTCTTTAATAGTTAGCATAATACAGAATCCTGCAGAGATTTTTAAGGTTACCTTGTAGTTATAATACCCCATTCAGCTATCAAAGCAGTCACAGTACTAAAGTTATTGCCAGGATACACATACAATACACAGAGAACAAAGCTCAGGTATTTTTTTCTTTTGTTGTTCTTTTGGGATACTCAGAAGCATCCCCATAGATGTGTTGAGCTGCTAATTATTTCTTTTTATGCATTTTGGACAGCTCTGTAGCTATGCAATGCTTGGGCTAAACCCCAGGACCGAACACAAGAGGTATGACTCAGTCTGAGATCAAGCCCTCAATGCTGGAAAGGCTGTGGGGGTCTGTAAGCCTGGGGGAGCTCACCTGCCTGGGAAAAATACTGCACAAGTGAAATAAAAGCAGGCCAAATCATGACCCTGCCATCTTTCATTGTAGAGAGGCTCTTCAGCTGTGGTCTTTTTCTCTACCCAGTGAGCCACCCCCTTGGCCTCACCCCTCCTACTGCTTTCGAGGCTAGTTTTCTGTGGAGATGGGATCCACATCTGAGCAGGTACAGGCACGGATTGAACATACTTGCTGTAGGTGGAAAGGTATTCCTAGGCAGAGACAAAAGCAACCTTACTGTCAAGCCTGTCCCTCACTGACTAGTGTCCCACTTAGACCAAAGCAGGCCATATCACGATTTCTTTGGTGTCAGTGAACATGACACATGGGAGGCACAATGAAGCAGCAGAGGCAGTACAATGGCACATAAGCTGACCGGAGACACTGGCACCAGCAGTGCCCATGCCTTTGTGGACCTCCGTTGCTGGGTCTCAGCATGCTACCAGCTTGGGAGGAGCAGCATACAACAGCAAGCAACTGCTTAAAGGGAACTTACTGGGGGATTTTTGGCTGCCATCACATCACCGATGTTTTAAACCAGCTGTTAGGACTTAGCCAGCTAACATCACTGGAGTGCCTCTTCCCAGAGCTGGCTAGTTATACAGCATGCATGTAGAATTAAGGCATAGGAAACTCTGGATGTGCTGTGAATCACGTTCAGATAAAAATTAACAAAATGTGAAATGGTGACATCCTTTGGCTCCAAGTTTTTTTAAAATATAGTATATTTGACAAAATTAAAACCAGGGAAGGGAAGGGAAAGGATCAATTTGTTTTAAATTCTCCCAGAAAGAGAAAAAAATATAAAACAGAACCTCACCAAAACCTGAATGGCCTCATAAATGTATGGGTCTGATTGAATCTCTAGTGTGATGGGGAGAAGCAAACACGAGAGATGGGCCTGAACTCTCGATTTGCACTTAAATGCTGGAAAGCCATGTCTTGTGTCTTCCTAGCAAGATGCACAACTTTACCAAAATACTTCTTACAGCAAAGGGGCCACAACACGGTTAAGACCAGTTTAAAGTCCGGTTTCAAAGACAGGAGAGATAGGCAGTGTGCAACTCTTGTCTACACATATGGTTAAATGCCAGCTTAAACCCAGATCTCTATTCCTCCAGCAAGAAAATATATCTGGAAAAAAACAATGACAGCTATATAACAGGATATGTGAATCAGTGTGTCAGTGTTTTTCTTTCTACATTTGCTCATTCTGAAAAAAAAACCCAGCCCTCCAAAAAACTTCTTTCCTAGCTACGTAAGAGACTCTCAAATAATTTTCTAAATTTCAGTCTGTTGCAAGAAATCCCTCATAAGTATCGGTTTTCACATCCTTATGTTTTCAAAACATAAGTGAATGTGTCAGTTTCCTCCTTGGAATCAGTCTGGAATGCATTTTTACAGCTGACACTATTTATTTGCACTCAGTCAGAAAAAAAAAAAAAACACCAAACAAAAAAGCCTTTCTTTTGGTAATGTATGGCTAAGATCTGTAGACGTGACTAGCAATTCTAAGTGCTGAATTTATTACATTGCCTTACAGCCTCAAACACCGGATGCTCAGCATTTTCTGAAAATTAGGTATGTGGAAAGTGTCATGAATTCAACTCCCCCAAATAAGTAGTTATTTGATAACGTACTGGTCAACTGCCGAAAGTATGGGAATACGTAAGTACATATGCACATCCATGCGTATAAATAGAATATATAGACAGATTATGATGATGTGGTGAAGTAGAAAAAATTTTATAACCATTTATTTAGAGTGGCTATTTTATAGAGATAGCAACTGAGAACTAACATTGTGCCATATTGCCACATATACTATATTAGATACAGCAAGTTAGAAATGTCCTAATTAAATGTGTTTTCCATATTCCTTTCCCACAGAATAGAGCATCTTTATATTAGAACTATTGCCCTTGGTCTTGCTCTTAGACAGAAGAAAACATTGTAACTCAGCAACCCAGGAAACAAACCCTGGCTGTGGTCCAGCAGAAAGGAATGAAGCCATTAACTCTCTTTGCATGAAATGGAAATGGAGATAAATGTGTATTTCATTGAATTTGAGCATCAGTTGAAGGACCTATCTACCCACCCTTTGCTAAAAAAAGAAACATGCTGGGTAAGTACTTGGGTTCCTTACCTTTATTTATCTCATGGATTCTGGAGGAGGTTTATATTACTGTAGGTTTTTTCTGAATATTAGGGGAGTCAATCAATGGGAAATATCTAGAGCATCAGTGAATTTGCAACTGACACAAGATTCCTCTGCACTGATGGAATAGCATACTCTCTCTTTTAGGTATTTCCAAAGCAAATGAAGCATAAGGAGATTCATTTCTGTTCAAACCATTAGCACAGGTTTGACACTAGCAAAAAACCAAAAGAGAAAAGTTGGATCCCACTACTAAAATCTGATTTGTTATCTCAGTCCAGAGAAAAACCTACTGAATCAATGGGATTTGACAAATCTGTTTAGCTAACATAATCCTGCAAGTACTCCACCCCTGTGCTTCATCAGATCCCCTTGTGTCTTTCTGTAGTGTACTGGAAGGATCTTGCAGGCCAGGCCAGTGGAGTCAAAAATAGCTTTAAATCCTCCCTGTGATCTCTGGTTCCTGACCTCCCACCTAGGCAGGCTGAGCTGCGGCAGCCTCCTGGGGTTGTTTCATCCCTGGTGTTGCTGAGATTTGCTGTGTATGCCTGGGTTTCATGCCCCTCCAGCTGATGCTTGCTGCATCCTCCAAGGCTGCGCAGGCTTGCTGTCCAGAGACTCTTAGTGTCTGGCTCATGGCTTCTTTGGCAAGGAGTTCCTCACATAGCCAGAAATGGGGCATTTATACCATCACAGCTCTTTTACAGCATGAAAGATCTAAAATGCAGGATGTGTTTATCTCTGTCTCCTCATTGTAACCTTTTCAAGTAAGGAGCCAGTTTCCATCTTCCCTGCTCTTTCTAGGGCTACCTTAGTTTTTGTAGCATTTTCCTGGCTTCTTTGTTTCATGAAACCTGATGTGTAGTTTCTTCCCAATTCTTTTCAGCTTTCCAGCCTAAATTAGCTTGGTCATCCAGCTCTCCTTCCTTCACAGAAAAAGGTCTTTGGTACTGAAGGATATTTTGAACACATACTTCATAGTTGGGGGGGGGAGAAAAAAAAGAAAAAAAAATTAAAAAAAAGAAAAAAAGACTACCAAAATAAAAAAGGAAGGGGGACATTGCTGGTTTTATGAAAATGGTGCGACGTTAACTGAAAAATCAAGCCACCTTTGTGTTTTCAAGCCATCAGCTTTAAGGATGACACACTATATACAAACTCTGTTAGAACTGTCTGAAGGAAGGCACTGACCTGGAGCCCAAAGAAACAAATGGTTTGAGCTCACATGGGTCTCATACATGGAAGCAAATCTTGCACTCTTATCTGCAGGAGATAACAGTGCATTTGAAGCAGATCTCCTTCACAATTTCATTTGGTTTTGTTTCTTGGTTTTCTCTAATAGAAATGGCAGCAAATCAAGACAGGAAAGACAAAGGAAACAAACAAAAAATGCTTGTCTGCTGAGGTTATAGTAGCTCTTTTCAACAAGAATATTTTCAAATGGAGTTTTATGAAATATTTCCTTAAAATAAAATCACTGATGAAAAAAATTCTGTGTCTTCTGGCCCATATACCTAGAAGGAAGGATTGCTCCCATTCGTATATTTTTGGCCATATGTCCATTTTAATTTTACAATCTTAAACACTGGGGTTTCCGTCACTTCTCTGAGTAGACTATATTGCTGTCTAGTAGATATCCTTGTCACAGTAATCATCTTACCCCCATCCCACATATTCTAAATTTTTTTAAAGACATTGACACAACAAACACAAAGAGCCCTTATGCAGGTATTCTCACTTATAAATGCCTACATAGAAAAAACAGAGTCACTGAACAGGGGCAAATGAAGTGCTGCATTTTTGGCAGTGGCACAGAAATACATAATTGCTTCACTGAGTTTTGCAAAAATAAGGAATTCATTTTTGCAAATAATCACAAAAACAGTTTTCTATTTTGTTTCAAGGCAGCCTAATCCAAATTTTACTTTGCCACAGCCTTTTGTGGCAGAAGAACAAAGGTTGTTAAATACTTAATTACCAGGACAGTACACGTGACTGATGGATTGAGTTGGATCAAGGAAGCTGCAATTATTTCACCACAGTGTGGCTGACTAAGATTGATACTTGGCCTTCACTCAATAGTTTTCATCATTCCACCAGAAATAAACAGAGCACAGACTATTCTCAATATGTTTATGCATCAGTAACTTATATTACTTTTGGAAACTGTGAAATTTATGCCAGTTGGTTGTAAAAGAGAGTACAGTTTTGATTTTTTTCTCTTGTCCCGCAACTCAGAATCAATGTGTGCATAACTTTCATCCTCCTTACGTTGCAAGCTATTCCTAAGAGATGAGGCCAAGAAATAAATGAACATAATTCGTTTTCTCCGTCAAAATCCTGGGTTACTCTGTCCTTTTTGCAAAGATTAGAAATGGGTCTTGCAGAAAAATTAAGACATGAGTCCAGGTCTCAGTTTCTTTGAACAAATACATACAGAGTGAAGAATTTGATTAAGACCAAAGCAGACTACTCTGCCACAAAATTTGGACTTGTATCCTAAACCTTCTACAAAGTCTAGAAATACGGGACACATGTAAGCTCCAGACCCAGTGCTGTGTAAGTGCCTGACTGCAGTATGGCTCATGGTAACAGTGCCATAGTATTGAGGCTATATGTCTCTCAGTTCAGGAATGGTTTATGTACAGCCAGCTCAGAGGTCCAGCAAATGATAGGGCCCTTATACCTGAGCATCCTCGTCTGCTTTTAGTTGTCTATCCAATAAAGAAATACAATACTCCCTGCAGAAGCAATGGTGGGGATACTGGCAAAGACATGAAAACAGTGATCTTTGTCCCTCCTTCCCACCATGTCATCCAGCCTTGTTCTGAGTAGGATGAGAAGAAGAGATGATGAAAGTCCAGTTGCCTTTTATATACCAATGTCTCCGCTGTGGCTACCAGCATGGCAGCTGTAGAAGTGCTGTTTCAATGACAAAACAGTTAAGGAAAATGCTCAGCATGGAGATGACCGCAGAGATACAGCAAGCTGTGAAATAGAGGCTAGAGTTCATTAAACTGTCTTTACATACTTTTTTCAGACTTGCACTATATTTTTTTGTAAAGAAGCACATATAGTTAGAGTCAGAATAAATTAAGTTTAGGCTGTTTTCTTACTGTGGTTTACATGTGTTAGTTCAAGCAAGGACAAGCATAAGTCTCCTGAAGCACATCTCTGACTTCCTGACACAGGAAGCCCAATCATCTCTGTTGTGAAGATTCCACATTTTTTTTATTTATTGATTTTCTGAAATCTTAATGATGCCTAACGTAACTCTCACATCTATTAACCACTCCAAACAAGGCTATTGTTCAATGTCACATGAATAAATAATTTCCATATAGTGGTTTTCTATTTACTTACCATGTTCCAAAAGACATCTTGTTTACGTGTATTGGGTTAGTTCTAAATCTGCTCTAAGTTAGCAAAATCATGTGCTCCATATGTTTGTATGACTTTTTTGTTCAGTTTGGGATTTTTTTTTATCATTAGGATTAATTCAAGAAGGGGTTGGTATGCAGGAAGCAGAAGAATACCATCTCAACTGGTTTGTACCCTAGGTCTGTCATCAGCGGTCTACTCAAACCAGTCCAAGAAGGCTTGAAGGCACAAGAGAGAAGAGCTGTCTGATTTTAGCAATGAGATGGCTTCTCTGATGTGTAAATATAGGTCATAGGGCTAAGGAGAAGCCAAACTATAGGGCAGGGAGAGGCAAGGTAAGAAGGACTTACCTGGGAAAATAAGGAAGGTAGATGTGTACAGCCTTGGGTGCATTGGAATTAATATTTTAAATTTCTTCACTAAATTCCTTCAAGAGAGTTGTCTGGCCACAGTACAGCACTAATCCCACCTCCTGAAGGAAAGACTTGCAGATGCTAAAGCCAGATGAACTTTCCCAGTGAATGTGATCGGCACGGGTTACCATGGTCAAGAGTTGCAGTCTAAGAGTGGAAGAATTACAAAGCTGAGCCTTAGTACAGGTTTAGGTGAGAGCCAGCCTTATGGGGAATGTGTTACTGAGCAAGGCCAAAAGGAGGAAGAAAAAGGATGCCACCCCTATATCTATAGGGCTGCTTCTTCATAGTTACAAAGTATTTTCAAGACACTTATTTCAGTGTTGGACTCAATAAAGTTACATTTTCAGTACAAATGGCATAATTATTTTTAACTGCTTATCCAATGGAATTAATAATATTGAAAATAATTAGAACTGATTAAAAAAACCTAAACTGTAATTTATTTTCTGTTACTCCTGGTTTATTTTTTTCATTTTACTTATCTTAAGAGTTAAACCAGAATAGTTGTTTGTACATATAATGTAACTCTGATTTTATAAAGGTATGTGCTTATTTGAGTTAATTACAAGTGTTCCAACTAGCATCAATAATGTGGTGCAAGTGGTTAAAGTTAATATACATGGATGTAATAGTCTGGCCTTGGTCAGTTTGAGAAACTGGCACTCAGGCATTAGTATAGCTCTCTCTGACTTGGATTTCAGAATATTTTGGGAAATTGTTTTCCTTGAAGTTTTCTAAAAAGCTTGAGAACATATGTCATTAAAAAGTTTTTAATCTTCCTCCTTAAAAACTCCTGACTTTTTGTATAAAAGCTGCTTAAGCATTCTTTCAACACTAAAGTAAGTCTGTGATAGGTAAATTAAGTAAAAAAAGCTGATATCACTTAATGCAGTTAGTTATTCATCAGAACTCAGTTTAAGGACATGCCACTTAGCCTTATAACTAGAAGCTTATAGTTAGAAAGTACATGGAGGCAATAAAATATTCTTGGAACAAATCAAGAACTACGGAAAGTATGGAGGCTTATGCAGTGTGGTGCTGCAAAGTCAACGTGTTGTAAATGACAAAGTATAAGCAAAAATAAAATAAATCAAGGGGGGATAAGCTTGACTTTACTTCTTTCTATATGCCACTTTTTGTGGAATATAGTGCAGATATTAAACAGCAAGACTTCAGTTAGAATGCAGCTCCCATGCATTAAGCCTGTGCTTCCGCAGCTCCAAAACCTCTTATCATTTCTGATTTACAATGTGTCCGTCTTTCACTTCATGCCACTCCCAATGCCTTTATGTTTCTCAATTCATTTCAATCTCCCTTTATCTCTCACAAGAACTGGTTAGAGAACACATTAAGAGGTGTGCATCTAATGTAGAACAGATGACATGAACACATACAATGGCAAAAAAAGAAGAGGTCGGGTGGAGAAAAAAAGAATCTATACTGTTGAGTTTTCCTCTTAATTTTCCTTTTCTCTATATCTGATACACAGAAAGGAATGGGGAGAATATTTTCATTTAAACATTATTATGTTTGGTCAATCTTTCTCTGCAGATTACTTGCTTGGAGATTGTGATTGTCAGCATAATAATTTTATAATCCATATTGCATGTCCTCTATAGGGTATTTTAAAGGTTACTAAAACTAAATTCTCAATGCTTTTCCTCCAGCAATCAACTATTCAATTCTGAAAAACACAAACCTGGAAATGTGAAGAACAGCATACAAATTAAGTCTCAATTTCGAGACTTTCAGAACAGCTTTCCTGGAAATACTCTGAACAAAGTGCCTTATATAACTGTAAAGTGACTTAATTTATGACTTATCTGTCTATGTTTTTTGCAATTTCCTTGAATTTTTTTGCTTCTATTTGTGTTCACTGCAACCACTGAAAAGAGATATTCAAATACAAGGAGACTTCATCAATGCCTTTAAATTCATGTTGCTTCAGTTTGTCCTGGTCTTCTATCACAGGAAGATTGCTTCAAGTTAC
The DNA here is from genome assembly GCA_013389945.1 of Fregata magnificens. Lineage (NCBI taxonomy): Eukaryota > Metazoa > Chordata > Aves > Suliformes > Fregatidae > Fregata > Fregata magnificens. The sequence goes on along the minus strand of WAAD01036319.1, from coordinate 30,674 downwards.
TCAGAAACTTCTCAGGAAATAACTTTCTATAGTATAAAATTTCTTTCACGTCTGTTACTATGATAGCAGGATGTACTTTCTGCATAACTATAGCCATTTTCTAGAGATTAAAATTCACCTCTTCAGAAATAGCAATCAAAGTCTTCCCCTGTGTAAACATTCCATATAAAGAACAAATAGTTTCAGAGGTATTTTTTTTATTAGAAATATTCTATGATCTGCACAGAAATGAATTCTACCCTTAAGACGCAGAATGAAAGCCAAGCAACACTTGATTAAGCAACAGTAGAGACTAAAACTATCAACTTGAAATGAGAAGACTGTCTAGGCAGCCATTATACTAGATGATTACAGAGCTTTCCTCTGACTTCATTCAGGCTTTTCGTGTTTACACTGGGCAATGAGCGAGTCTGGTTGCTACTGCCCAGACTAGACAGAGAAGAAGTCAGGCTCTAAGCTGAAAGAAATGTTCAATAAATGAGCCTGAAGTGGGACAGAATTTGAAAATTTCCCTACTCTGGTAATGTTCAGAGCAGGCTGTAGCTCCCTTGTCTTAATGAAAGTGGCAATATGAATCCTAAAACCATGCACACTTGCGCGACTGGAAATACCTGGGGGAGTTTGAATCCCTTTTTTCACGATTTCCTTACATTATCAGTATGAATCAAATTACCTAGCACTGAATTTGCATTTCTAACTCACACAAGGTTGCATACTGAATTAGCTGAACAACCAACGTCATCAAGGTTTTCTTTTGAGAAGAGCAGAATGCAGGACTGAGCCTCCATAACTGTTATATTTAAGTTATTCACTCATTCTTATCTGAATTGTCATTTCCATAATTTCCATTTTGCGGGTCATGAAAACCCTGCTAGCACTTCACCTGAGAGCTAATCGTAGAGATACGTAGGCACTGAAGTGATGCTAAAGCCATTAAAAGTTGGGTTTTTTTTTTTTGGCAGAGGGGTCTTCCCTCAAAAGTTTAAGAGGGTGTTTGCTAATTAGTGAGTACTGGTAAAGGAAAACAGGCGGATGTGAAAG
>WAAD01036319.1:7097-24939 GCA_013389945.1 Fregata magnificens | reverse complement strand
TGGAGTGTTTATGCAAGGCTTAATTCTCCTTGCACTACAGGAGAGACTAATTTTATATATGTATTACTCCATTGGCTTTAATATTGTGATGCTCAATTTACATGTGTGTGCATGAGAGAAACACTGAGCTATGTGCCTCTGTGTGTCTCTGGTTTCACACTTGCTTGAGGCAATGACAGACCTATCTTACACAGGGTTGTGAAAGAATAAGTTAAAGATGAAGAATTTCATTCAGAACGGCCCAGAGTCTCATTCTATGCTAACAGGACTTAAATATTTTGTTGCTAGTTGTCTGCATGCACCAGCTGGAGGAAACAATTGGTTGAACTCAATTAGCTGTTATAGAAAGTTATAACTGGTGATGCTGTCTGGCTGCAGGTTGGCCAGCCTACATAGTATACGATGCTCCTGATTTGAAACAGTAAGCTGCCTATGAGACTGGGGATGATTGTAACTCCCTACCTCTCACAGTCTTGTGTAGACGCTCCTTATTACCAGCAACTGGGTTGCATTGTCACAATGGGCTTTGAAATTTCTGAATTATGACCCTTTACACCTGCTCCTCCAGAAGCTGTATTTAACAAGTCAGTCTCTGCATGAGCATGTTTCAGGTTTTTTGTTTGTTTGGCTGGGTTTTTTAATGAAAATAACTAACTTTTTAAGCACTGATTAAAAAAAAAATCTTTTTTCAGATGTTTATGATGAATACACTTCCTGCACACTGCTCTGAGAAGTTCCATGGGATATACAGCATTCATCTGCCAGACAGCCACTCTCTGACTTCAGGCCATAGAGGCTGCACCCACTCAGAGTCCTTCAACCAGCAATTTTTTGAAGGCCAGATGCCCTGGTTTTCTTTGGACTAAAATATTCCTGTGTATCAAAAGAACCAAAACAACAATTAGGGGAAGGTATTCATGAAGCCTAATGTTAGCCCTGGGAACCTTGTCTGCCTAGAGCCACTCCCTGAGGGCAGTGACACTTCCAGAGGACACCTGTCTACTTCAAACAACCTCCAAAGGAGCCTTTCTCCCTCTCCATGGACTACAAAGAGAGCCTAAGGAGGCAAACTTTGGTTACTGTTAGTTTTTGTGTTTTGCCCACTAAACATTTTGTACACTCATTTATCTCTGGTATATAGAGAGTCTGGAATTCAAAGAGTCATACCACAAATGATGTCAGCTAGCACAGCTAGAAGAAGAAAACCTAAAAGTACTAGGTCATCTTGTCTATCCTCTGCTTGCGTGGGATTGTTTCCCACACAATTCATGGATATGCCACCCATAAAGGCAGCTGGTAAGAGCAGCAACTCAGTCTGAATCACACAAACAAGGGGGAGGGAAGTTGTGTAAACTTTGTAGTATAAGAAGAGGACATTTTCCCCAGTGTTTTAAGGACTTGCCTTGAATCTGAGGGTTCCTAGCAGCTGTAAAGCTTGCAAATTTGACCTCAAGTATTGAGAATGTTCCAGGTGACATTGTAGTTTTATGCAGTCTCCTTCCGTCCTCACAGAAGATGGAATATCTTCAGGGAAAATACAGGTTAGGCAAAATTTCCTTATGCTTAGCATAAAGTGAGCATACTCACAGCTACAAAACACAGCCTACAGAGCTGTTAGGTCTGGACTGACTTCTCTCCATTTTCCTGAGATCAAGAATGCCTGTTTAAGCAGCCTCACACTGCTTGAACAAGAAGCAATAGACTCGAGGTATGGTGCTGAGGGACAGGCATCAGTAAAGTCAGAATCCCAGCATCAAAGAAGTGACTATTTAAAGCCACATCTTGGCTTTCGACTTACACATGTAAGGTCAAATGAACCCCAATAATTTTCACGGTATTGAAGCCATTCAACACCTATACACCATCTTGGGGATCTCTATCATTACTTAATTCTTATTTTCTATCCTCTGCCTCTCTCTTGGCTATATTAATCATTCTTTAAATATTTATGAAGACACCATTTTCACAGAACCTGTAGGATTGCCTGGGTCTCTGGGTAGTCTACAACCTGTTCTGACAAAATTGACTGAAGTCAGCAAGTGGATTTACAAGCTATTCTGTGGGTTTAAAAGCTTTTAAGACTGAAGCACGTATACATATACACAACCATGAAATACTTTTTTTCCGATATGAATTTGGGTTAGAAAGAAGGTAGGATGATTACATTTTTCAAATTCTTTATGTTTTTATACTACACTTTACAAATCTCACATAAAGTTCTCTTTTTTCCTTATTGGAAATGCAAGGCCAAAATTACCTCTAATTTATATGCAAAATTTTCTAGATAAAGGTTGCAGTATCTGGACCTTCTGTAAGAAAATAAATACAAGGTTCCTGTTTGATAGCCAACTTTGCTATCATTTACTAAATGAGTGGTCAACGTTTAATAGGATGCACTGAAGTACATCTTCTGACCATGTCTGAGTCTGGAAATGTAAATGTCAAGCCGTTAGGAATGTCAGAACTGCTACTGATTTTACATAGAAGATTCTCAATTACCAGACTTGCCAAAAGAGGCAGGAAAGTCTAAAGCAAGCATGTCTACATAGCACAAAATGCTGATACAAATATTGAGTTAACACTTTAAAAGCAATTCAGCTAATTGCTTATAATGTTACCCATCTTAGGTTTCAGTATAGACACCTATCTGCACAATTTTCAAACAACTGTTGTTTTAACTAGATTGATATTAACAAAACACTTAAAGATCTGTAAACCCTCATGGCATTGCTGTTTCATCTTGAGTTTCCGATTATAGTAAGCTCTCTTTTGGGGGATGGGTGGAGAAGGTTGGGGTCAGGAAGGAAGAAGACCTTTTCAAATTTTTATGAAGAGAATGAGGTGGTAACTTCACCTGAGTCACACACGATATAAAATGGTTTAGTCTTGACAGACTGCCATTCCTCATCCTGTTGCAGTTGACTCTGGGAGTAAACGCAGTTTTTCTGTGTTTAGTCTTTCTTGTCACTTAGACTGTAAGTTCTCTGCAGGATGGTCTTTCTCTAGTGCAATGAGATTCTTTCAGTTCTACAAGAATGCACTGTAATATTAGCAATGAGGAAATAGTCTTCTCTTCTTTCCACATCTCACTTAAGAGGTAATTTAGTTTTGAGTGATGGCCCAGATATTCTTGTGTCCAGTTCCATTTATGCCTGCGAAAATGTTTACTTGCCCTCTAGAAAAGAATGGGCCCTGGTATAAAAACAGAGCTGATCTCTGAGCCAAATCCGTGGTCAGCTGTCACTTCCTCATGAAGTCCATGAGAATTCAGCCCAACGTTAGTCTCAGAGCATGAAGAAGTGGAAAGTTTTCTACAAATGACTGTGTGTGCTGTGCGGTTTGGGGTCTTCATGTAACACATCACAAATTCTGGTAAAGGACCATGGCCAAACAGATGAGAATATATTCCTTACACTGTTCTCTTTGACAGTTCACCCACTTTTGGGAGATTATACAGCATATTGCTAGAATTGTCCATTTCCAGCATTTAACCCAAGTATTTGAGATTGTTTTCTTTCCTTGCTAAGAATGCAATAAAGATTGCTGAGGAGTCTCTTTACATATTATGAACTTCAACTATAAAGCCAAATGGCATTAAGTTGCCAGGAAACCATCCTGCCTGTTTTCTGACCAGAAACTCTCATGTTTGACTTCTACCCAAAAGCTGGAATTAAATATATGTTATTGTGTAAAGTTTAGAAATCAATGTCTTATAAAACACAGTGGGCAAAAATCAGCCATAGACAAAGGCGCTTGCAGAGGGTCCTGCCTCACATATCCTTGAGTGCTAACAAAAGGGAATCCAGGACTTACTATCGTGTTGGAGAGAGAAATTGCAAAACATGATTACAATTTCTGGAAGAGGAGATCTGAGCAGTAAACTATCCTCTGGAATATCAAAGGACATCGAGAATTAAGGAGCCCAAAGTATAATCTCTATTGACTTCAGTGCAGTTGGGCCAAAGAATATTTCAACTTAATGTGGTTAAATCCTGGTACATGCCTAATACTACTTTTGCCAACAAAACTAGAAGAAAAACCTGAACCTTACACTGAAAGTACTGGCACTTTGCCTTCCACAGTAAAAATAATTCTGCATATACATTAGGTTTTTGTGTAAAATGTATTGTTTATATTTTGTAATTTGATTTAAGTTTGGAGAAGTACTGAAAAAGAACACTGTACTCAGCTGAAACAGCAGTGGAAGAATTTTTTTTAATTATTTGTTTCTTTTCTGTGACTTAGTGTGTGTTAGAAAGCTTCTCCCATGTTTAAGCGCTTTGCGGGTCTCAGCACATCAATAGAACCAAGTGAAAAACCCTCCTTCCAAACAGCACTATAGCATGATCTGTTTCTAATTACTTCACCATGTATTCATTTGTCTTTGCTTTTAACATCTCTTCTTTACACATTTGTATTTGGTCATGAAAGCCATTTTATAATTGCTCTGTTGTATAGTCATATATTTCACAACAGCTAAGGAGATGCATAACTAAAACTATGCTGAAAATCTCTGTGTAGTGGGGGCTGCTTGCTGTTAGCCAGCTCAGAGTATTTGTTCCTTGCAGAGCTATTAAGAAACCCTTCAGTGAAACAACTTTGAGTGTGCCAGGGTCATGTTAGATGCAGATACCAATGGCTGGCTTCCAGTTTCAGTTAGTTATTTAGGCTTCCTGTAAAAATGAAGGGGAAACTTATGCACCTTACAAGGACCACGTACATTAGCTGCCCAACTTATGGTGAAATAAACTGTTCTTTGGAGAAGTCTAAGTCTCTCCTCTGATGAGAGAAGGCATTTAGATGGACTGGTTTAGACCAGATACCTAAATCTTTGGCTGTCAAATTGAGGAGGGATGGATCCCGCCTCATCTGTTTACAATTACTTAGTTGTGATTTGTGCCCTTATTTTCTAACTCAGTCAGTGAGTGTTTCTGGATGAGGCCCTGCTAGTTGTGCTGTAGCTTAGCGACTAGAGACCTGAAATGGCTACCTCAAAAATAAACATAGTAAATAATAAAAAGAAAAGACCACATTCCAGTGTAGATTAGTGAGTGCTCCCAAAGCATGGAAAACTTAGGAAACTAAGGAAAGCTAAGCCAGAGGAAGAAAACCACTCATATGCTTAAATTACTGGAATAATGGAACTACTTTTTATCCCAGCAACAAGCAAAGCTGCGTGGGACAGACTCACGCTGCTCTGAGGACAGGTGCCGAGGTCAAGTCTGCACTCCTCAGCAAGCAGCTGACCCGGACAATTGCCAAACAGAAGGCTTACTTGTAGGCATTTTTTTCTTTCTGGCACCTGCTATATTGGCTAAGCGCTGCAACAAACTCAGCTTCTCCCCCAGATGTGGGGACCCCCCAGATGTGGGGACCTCCCAGATTTGCAGGACTTGCTGCAATTTGGGCTGACCTCCCTTCCCAGCAGCCTGGGGCAGCATGAGCCCAGGTGGGCAGCCCAAGCGTCATCCCCCGTGCTGAAAGGGTGTGCCGCTGGCGGTCTCCTCGGATTGCGCTCCTCCGGCAGGGCAAGTGGACCGAGGCTGCGGGCACGTCCAGACTCGTGGGTTTGGAGACATTTTGGTTCTTGGAAGGAACTGGGAACTTGAAGGCATTCGCTGTGCTGCTGGGACGCTGAGAACAGCAGAATAAACTTTGCTGTAAAAGGGACCATTTGGGTAAATTCATCTCATTCCCAAGTCTTTTTTGGAAAGTCCTATACACCTGCACCACAGTGGATTTTCTGAATGTTAAGTAAAGACTTTCTATTTCACATATATATATGAAATACGTATAAATATATATTTTAGAAGTATTTCTTCTGAAAGCACTTGCTCTTTGAATGTATAGATGGCTAGACCTCAAAAAATGATTTAAATGTTTTTCTTCAAAACAAGCCAAATATTTTCAAGGCATCTGTTTTTGGTGAGAGCACACTGACCGTTTTGTAGAATATTTATATATATCTTGATACGTACAGGTTTTTTTCAAAGGGAATATTTATATTGTGGTTTCTGAATCAAACAACATTAAGTATGTAAATAATGAAAGACTGGACATTTCTTTTTTGGTTTTTTTTTAACTTAGGTTAATCTTTTTGAGATCTGGACTTAAATGTAAAATGACTTGGATGGGGTCAAATGTAGGTAGGTGCCTTCAGACATGAAAAAAAATAAAGACCCATTTGTTTGTTTGAGAGAGAGATTTTATACAATTTGATCAACATTGAATTATAGGCCTGAATTTCCTTTAATGTAAGTAAGCATAAATTAGAAGTATTTCAGCTGAATGTGGGACAGATGCAACAGTTAGTTAAACTGTAAAGAGCATAGGAATACTTAAGCCTTTCTGATCTGAATGAATTGTGTAAATTTTTTTATGAAGTTCACAGCCATCTGAAATTCCCTTCTTTCTGTAGCAACTGGTTTGTCAGAGGCTTTTTGGGGGACAAAGCAAACACAGGAGGGATTACTTGTCTTTTTTGAGACGGTATGTTTTGAGTTGTCTTCATAATCCTCAATTTGTCCCAGATTTGTCAAAAAGATATTTCAAGTTTTGCCGACCCTTGAAATGAACTCAGGCTGAATTTACAAAGTATAGACGGACCGTCAAGTTAATCCTCTCTCTGAGCTCCACAGAAAGTTTACTGTTTTATTCCAAACCATGGAAAACTCATGATTATGGTGGAGTATTCTTTGAGTTTTTGGGTTTGCATGAGCCCAGAAACCCAAAGCTAAACTCAGTGAGTGTGTGAACCCACACTAAATGAAACAAAAAAAAAAAAAAAAAGAAAAAAGAAAAAAAAGATAAGATATTGAACTCTGGGGATTTGAAAGTGCCAAAGTTCTCAGGGCTTCAGTACATGAAAAAGAATGATATTACTGCACCAGAAACGTTCACATCAGAAGAACGACACTATTTTTAAAAGTGTTGAACTGTCACCTTGCTTTTGGAAAAGATGTCATGGTTTGGTAGCTCTAGTTCCAATACACAGATCATTCAACTATTTAAACTCAACCAAAAAAAAAAAGATAAAGACACTGTAATTTTTTTCTAATCTATATGGAATCTAAATAATGTAACTAATGGCACATAATTAAAGGCATGAAGAAATGTTGTACTTGGATACATTAAAAAGCTGCATTACACAGAAACTTCATAACTTACTTTCTCTTATAAATCTCACTGAAATCTGTGAATAACTCTGATATATATAATGAGCATTTTTCAGCTCTGACACCGACTCCTGAATTCTCACATGAAGTGACTTCCATATCTGCATCTCCTTTTACAGGAATGTAGATGAAAATTTAAACCTGAGGAGTGGCTTAGTCTCTTAGGATAGTTGAAGAGTTTTGCAAATTTTTTAGTACGTTTGTATATTTTGCATCTTCTGACTGTGAATTCAGCTTAATGAAAATGGCCAGCCTCTGGTAATGGTTTGAAAGGTTGCAAGTTCCTTTCACTTCGTAAACAGGGGAGTGTATTTCAGATTTAAAAAGTCCACTTGGATATTAATACACTTACAGCTTATGGCTCTTTTCTTCAATTTTCTTATCTCTGAGAATGGAAATAGTCATAAAAATTAATGAATAAAGGCATTTCAAGGGAAAGGGGATGATCATCATATCTGTGAGGGAGTCAAAAGAGTCTGCAAGGAAAAGTTAGGGTCATCTTTCTGAAACACTGTTACTCGCATTGAAATAAGTGCCATTTGGATGACTAGCAAACACTCCCGCAGTGGTCTGTATGTACCTGCCTGCGAGGTGGCTGACATCCCACTGCTTTTCTTTGCTCAGTAAAAGTTTCTCATTGCGATGGTTACGATTTGCAATATACAAAACCCAATAGATCAAGCCACTGGGAAGGTGTTGGCAAATACTTTCATCAGTAACAGCTGCTTGAACGATCATTACTTTCATCCAGATCTCACAGTTTGTCCTCAGCCCTGGCTGAATTCAATGGGAATTTTGCCTGCATCGTTTCAAGTACTTTAGAATTTGGCCCTCTTAATTTTCCTAAGATACTCGATATGGGAAGAACCTCTCAAATGAAAAAGACAGTAAAAAAAAATTCCATGCCATTAAAAAAGTCATTGTATTTGATTTAAGAGAATCCTTCTGCAGAACTGAACAGTATGCAGTAAATCTTGGGAATAATACTCTCCAGATTTGCAGGAAAGAAGAAAACCCTTAACACAGATTAGCAACGTGTCTTTTTATTTTGAAGACACACTAACCGTTTGTCATTCTTCAGGTAGTATTCAGCATCTTTGCAGCTGAATACACATATACACAGCTATAGTGTTCTCACGTTTTTTGATGGCACATCATAGGGTATAGATGACAAACATGAATGATGATGGGACTCAACTCATCCAACTTTCATTGACCACAGACACAGACATCTAGTCAAAGCCACTTCCCTGCACTCCTAAGGTGAAAGGGAGAGGTGGGCACCTGCCAAGGGTGATCTAGCCTTTCTTATGTTTAAATGGGTGGGTCCTCACAAAATGCCTCTTTGTGTCTCCTCTGTCATAGGGAGAGCCTAGTTGGCTAGCTTAGGCTAGATATTTCAAATTCAGCTAATTAATCCTATCCTGTCAGCCTAAAAGTGTAAGTGGCCAAGACTGAGTTTTCTGCCCTGTGCTGGGACACCTACTTGAATTCACCCCACTGCTGATTTGCTTGCTTCCCTTGCCGAAGCTCTGCAGTATCTCTGGTGCCTCTAAGCATGCAGGCAGAAGAAGCTTTCACCATAACCTTATCATTTTGCTGTTAGCAGCCCTCTGTATCCAAAGGGGCTGCGGGTGGTTTAATCACTAGACATTCATTCACAGATATTTCACACATTTTATGACTCCAAACTTGCTTAGAAATGGCCATGTTTTCACTCACACTTTTTTGTCTGTTTTTTTTTAAGGAAAGTTGTTCTGCATCTAAGTGATCTTTGTACATATGCAAGCATAAATGTAGAAAATAGATAGCATTTTGATTTAGTGGCTATTTGTGATAATATTGTATTTGTGTCATATGGACATAGATGAAAATGTGGGGTTCGGGAGAATGGAAAATTTTCCTGTATGATTTTAGGGATTCTTAGAAGTTTACTACAACTTACTGTAATCTGTAGTATATGCGTTTCAATAGCCCTTACAAAGAGAAATGCACACGAAATGTAGCCCATAATTTTTCATGCCTCAAAAAAAAAACCAAAAAAAGAGGAAAAAAAACCCCTGGGTCAAGAAGTCAACGTCTGTTAATCAGCACAGTTCCACTGCGGTCGGTGGATTTACTCTAATGTGACCACTGTTCTCATTTGGTTTGAGGTTTGGGTAAAAGATTGATTTCAAATTTTTAATCCTAGCTGATTAATTTCAGCCATCAGTACCTGTAACTAATGAGATACATCTGCAATAGGTGGTGTTCTACTTTGTGAGAGAAGTTTATATTTCCATGTCTCCTTTATTCTGCTTGTATAAAAACCACCCACAAATAAAGCCTGGCTGAGATACCTCCAACAGCTAATGACAGCTCAGTTTCGATTTAGCATGCTGCTTAGTTTGAAGTTTACTGTTTCTGTTTCAGCCCCGAAAAGAGAAATGTATGCCAGAAGTCTTGCTTTCTTACTCCCCAAAATCAAACTCATCTTAATGATAATAGTAACGGTAACAGTAATAGTAACCTTCCCTCCTTCTCCCTTAAAATTTCCCCTGTGTCCGTCCTTTCGCTCTGTCATGGTTTAACCCCAGCCAGCAACTAAGCACCACACAGCCATGTGCTTGATCCCCCCCGCCCCGGTGGGATGGGGGAGAGAATCAGAAGAGTAAAAGTGAGAAAACTCATGGGTGGAGATAAAGACAGATTAATAGGTAAAGCAAAAGCCGTGCACGGAAGCAAAGCAAAACAAGGAATTCATTCACTACTTCCCATCGGCAGGCAGGTGTTCAGCCATCTCACCTCCAGGAAAGCAGGGCTCCATCACACGTAATGGTTACTTGGAAAGACAAACACCATCACTCCGAATGTCTCCCCCCTCCTTCTTCTTCCCCCAGCTTTATATGCTGAGCGTGACATCATATGGTGTGGAATACCCCTTTGGTCAGCTGGGGTCAGCTGTCCCAGCTGTGTCCCCTCCCAGCTTCTTCTGCACCCCCAGCCTACTCGCTGGTGGGGTGATGTGAGAAGCAGAAAAGGCCTTGACTCTGTGCAAGCACTGCTCAGCACTAACGAAAACATCGCTGTATTATCAACACTGTTTTCAGCAGAAATCCAAAACATAGCCCCATACTAGCTACTCCGAAGAACATATTAACTCTACTCCAGCCAAAACCAGCACAGGTTCTCATGACTGGAACAGCATCCCTGCTACTTATAACAGCAGTGCCTTGGTCCCATTCCACCATTCTCCTACTTGGGATTAGGCAGCAGACAATGACTTTGACAACTGCTTGCTTGTGTGGCCGTGCATCATTACGAGGCCAGATATACAACTTCATAGACGTGCATTTTATGAATATCATATATGTAATGCAAATCAGTTTAGTCTTTCCAATTTATTTAATGAATGCAAAATGACTCCTAGAAGCCAAGCACTGGCCTCTTATCCTTCTGCTACAAGCTGCACTGTCTTTTAAATGGCAGCCTGATAATTGTGATCACAGCAAAATGAGATTTAAAACCTCCCTCTCTTACATTTTCAAACGTAGTTTATCTTCACATTTAACACATTAAATATAATTCTGTGGAAGATTTAATTTCTCTGCAATGTTTATATGTAGAAATTTATAAATTGTGCCATCTTTTATAATTCTGTCATGTTTTCTCATGCATGTTTACTTTTCTCTAGTTAAACAGAGATATTCCGTATAGAAAGAAAATTTCATTCCCACATGGTGGAAATATCACAGGTAACCTTCATATGAAATGTTAGGATTACAAACCGTGGGCTTTTTTTGTTTCTTTGTTTTAGATTTTGCAGAATTGGAAAGGGCTAAGAGGGCCCTCTCCAAAGATACAGAATATTGATACTATTCCTCAAAACTCTCCTTTTTCATAACAATGTTGCCCTTCACATAGATATCAGGTGACCAAAAGACTGTTAAATAGCTAATGATACATTTAGTTCACATGATATGAAAAAATGTCAATAATTTGTTTTCTGGTAAATCAAATAAATCTATGAAGAAGTTTTTATGAAAAGGTTCATAAACCAGTTCAACAATGCTGACTAAAGCAAAAAAGACGTATAAAAACACAGCACAAACTCATTGAAAAAAAAGGACCCTTTCAACATTTTGGGAAAAAATATTTTGAGCATTTGAGCAAAAGCAGATTTTTGTTTTGCATCAAATTTAATAAAAAAAATTAAAAAGAACAGTGTTTACATTGCCAAAGTACATCAAATTAATACACAGGGACAGGGTTAAGGCTGCCCTGGGTAAAGATATTTGATAATTACAAGGTGAATGAAGCTGAAAGTGACAAATTGTGATTACATTGCAGATGACATTTTCAATTGCATACTGTTTTATTCTTCTCTTGGAGTATGTATATATCAGACAGTAAAATTGTATTAAGATTCTTTTTTTCCCCTGAGAAAAATTTATTTTATTGGAACATCTTTTTCATGAAATTCAATTAACATCATTGAAAATCCCAAAGGACAGTTTTCAAAATCAGAAAATTTGTTTCTGAATTTTTTTATTTTGCTATTAATTCAGAATCTGGTGGATTTTTCCAGCCAATATTATTTCTTTACTACTTAAGACATGTCAGCAGTAGTGGTATTGCATGGTGCTGACATACTGTAACAAGATGTAGTTGTTGAAATCTTTCATTTCGGTTTTACAGAATTGTTGCTTCATGCTCATTGAAACAGCTTTTCTTTTTCTATCACAGAACGTTCCCTGCTTGAATTATGTTTAAGCCATTTGCATTTTAACACAGGTGATATATGTGTGGAAATGACCTTCAAAAGAGCAAAACCTCCCACAGAGTGGGAAAGACTCCAGCTTTCATCAACTGTACAGGTGAAAGGCACCATGTTAGCTCCAAATTAATTCAAAATTTGATGTAGGATATTATCAAATTACTAGTCATAATTCTGTACTCAGGGCTGATTGTCATATCTATACACTCTTTATATTCACAGTCTTGAAACTCATTAAAATCTGCAAAGAAAACACGGGATAGGAAAATGTATTATAAATATCACTTAAGTAAATATGGACTGCTTAAGCTACTACATACATTTTACAGTGTTAGGATGGTCTTGTGGCTGAGGTAAGGAGACGTGGTCTGGAGATGTTATGGTCTCTCCCCAGCCCTGCTGCAGACTTGCCAGTACGCGTACCAACGTCTCCTAACAGCATATTTCTGCACACACTGAAGGCCCGAAACCCCGTACAATGATCACGGCACATAGGGAGGTAGTAGGGCCACCAAAGTAGAGATAAGCACATGAACCCTCAGGTGACGGCTGCTGGGCAGGCAGAGGGGTCCGTGCATTGCCCCTCTGCAGTAGCAGGGCAAGAAAGTAACGGAGGGAAGGATGCCCAAGAGTAGAGTGTGCAGTAACCAAAACATCTCACTTCAGTTAAGAATTTCTTTTTTTTTTAATTTTATTATTATAGTCAGAGGTCTCCACAGGGCAGTACTCCTAGAGCACACAGGGGTACCAGTGACCTGCCCTTAGCCCATGTATGGACACATCTGCAGGAGCAGTTCCTTCCATTGTGGTTAACAAAATCATGATTACTGATACTGACTGCTAGTAGTGACTCTGTCCTCACATGTGGTGAAAGTCATACTGTACCTGAGCTAATGAAACAGAAAACCAGTCCCCAAAGACATTTAGTTTGTAACACGGTACAAGAAGTAGATCACGGATATAAATAAATGTTAGGTTGAGATAACTGGGGAATGAGTTAGCTTTATGGACTAAGCTCTAATGATAGCTCTTCATGAGCCAGAATGCAAATGTGGATATTTTCTTTATATAGAAGTGCTGCATACGGAATATAAATAAACAGATTATAAATATACATATTAATTAACTCATTTCTGTGTATATAAATTAAATAATATAGAAAGGAACACAAACATATTTTATATTTCTCTCCAATTTCCTAATCCTATAAGATTTTCCTATAATTTGCATTCCTCTAATATTTTGATGTTTGCTCAGAAATTTTCAACAAGCAGATTTTTACCTTCAAGATATAAATAACTACAGGGGAAGGAGACAGGTGTTGAAAAGAATTCAGAGTTGAAACTCTTCAAACTAGAAAGTGTCTCTGATGAGAAAGCAACTTTTGTTTGCTTTATGGCTTTATCCTGAAAGAGATCAGAAAGCTGTTAAGGATTGTAAAGTATGTATACATAAGGTTATTCCATTTGATTTAGCATTTGACAGGGTGTATAGACATTTAAAATCCCTCTACATACTTTGAACTTCTAACTGAAAGGCAAAAAGTCTTTTCTCTTTGAGATGTAGTTGCTCAGCTTACATTAAAGAGTTCAGTAGATTCAGTAACGCGGAATAATACTTTTGCTTTTTTTAATCACAATGCGCCCAGTCACTAGTCCCAACCTGAAAAAAAGGAAATAGCTCACAGTAACATGTAAGTTTATGAAGATCAGAAAATGGATCATTTAAGGAATTTCATGCCTGAGTTTTTTGGAATCTGACATGCCAAATCAAATGAAATATTTAAGCTCTGTCAAAAAGTGATACATCAAGCCCTTATCACATACATAATATCAATATTTGAAGGTACAAGTTGACAGAGTTCTTGCATATGTTAGCACATCCATAACAAAAATCACTGATCTGAATGCTCTAGCCAGTTGAAGATTCAAGTCTGGATCAGAATTTCATGACTTGGATCATGAAGTCATTTCACCCTGTTTCTCTGAGAACATTTGTTTTGACTTAGTAGCTCAGTTCTCTGTTTGGAAGAAACAACTTGTGCATAGCTCACTTTTTCTTTTCAAAAGATATCGAACAGTTTGTCACAAAATTTGTATTTTGGCCAGGTCATAGTGTACGCCTAGTAGGGTTTTTCTTTCACTTAACACTTCAAAAGAATCATTCAGTCAGAGGTCACTGGCATAGACAATCAAATGTACTCTCTTGTCATTGCTGTAAATCCATATTTTCATGCCTTGGTAGTTAGCCTCGATTTGTCCCATGAGCTTCTACTGAGACTCCCTTCAGATACAAAGATTTTCCTCACTAACATCTGTCAGTAACACTGGATTTGTCTGTATCTAGTTGAAATGGGAAACTGCATCCTTAAATTTTTTTTCTAAGATTTTTTTATATGCCTCTTATAGTATGTCCTTCTGTCAGGGTGTCATTTACATTAATGCATCTAAAATTTTGATTGCTATTGAAGCACCAGCCCAGAAAACCACTGTTATTTTTCTCCCATGCATGGTGAAAACTCAGAATAACACCTTAGGATCGGCAAGTAGACTTATGCTACTCATGCTCTACAGAAACATCCTACATTAGCCTCAGCTCTATCACATTAGACACTGTAAACCCTGAGCCATAGCATCTTTCGTGCTCTGGGATTAGAGGCAGGACTATGGATTGAGCTGTGATATGCTAGTCTCGGTTTACCTGGCATACAGGGTGACAGAAAGGAAAAGAGGATGTCATATCATGCGGCTGCTGGGGGTAGAATACAAATGTGTCACTTAACAAAGTCAGAGGCTCGATGGAGTTCAGTTAGAAACCACACATCTGCAGTTGCCCGTTGAAGGCTTTCCATGCTGAACATGCAGGCATTACACAAAAGCATGTGCACAAATGCACATCTAATTACATGCCCCAGGCAGTGGGGTCCCGAAGCTTTGTCCACGAAACATTGAAAGGTCAGTTTAAATGAACAATAAAAATTACTATTAAACCACAGAGCTTTCTTACCCCTGAAGAGCACAAGGACTGTCTCAGGACTGACTATGTCAGCTGATGATTTAATCTACCTTTCATTACTCATCCTTCTGCCCTGAAAACCACCACCTAAATTCAAGTCATATTGCCACATCAGCATCCCCTAACCTGTTGTAGCCAACAGCAGATGATCTAAACTGAAACTTGTGCTGACTTCTTTAAACTTAGGCATGTCAGAGAGCACTCACACAAACAGCTCGCTAGGCAGATCACAGGGAGCAGGGGTGGTGAGCAGCTGCTGGGGGAGCCTAGGGCAGTAGCCTGCTCAACCAGCACAGGTGAAGGTGGAGAAGGCCACAGCTCCATAGGGTGAGGCTACTGCTTCTGCAGTGCCTTGTACGGTCAATCGAAATGCAACCTTGTACACAGGACACTTGAAACATGAACGCTTGCTTTGAATTGGAAAGTGAAGGTGCCCAGCGTAAGTTTGCAATGCGTTTCTTTTTGGTGAAGAGGAAGAATGAATGGACAAAAAACCGATGGGGGACACTGTGAGGGCTGCTGTGTTGTGAAGAAAACAGCACTGACGACAGCCTGCATCACCTTCTGAGAAGGAGACAGCACCCCAAAATAGACAAAAAGTACATGGCAGAAATGAGAGGAAAATGTCCATGAGAATTAGCGACTAGGTGGCTTTCTCTTTGACAGGTTAGCAATTCGGTTGAAGCGTGGATGAGTGGGTGGGCATGTGGGCATGCAGTCACATGCACATAAATCTGTAAGCCACAAAATAGCAGCCAGGGCTCAGGAGCTGTCAGCGTCCTAATAGAAACATTTTAAAATACAGCCTGTGAAATGGTTATGCCTCTCCAGAGGATCAACGTGCTCTGCAGTAAACAGCTTGGTGCTATGCAGGCACTGTGGTGAAGGACATTTGACTCATCGTTAAACTGAGAAAATGCCTTCCCTTTGTAGCCTCCCTGCCTCTTCCCGCATTCCCAGATCTTTTCCCAAGCAGGATAAAATTAACTGCAGTTGATGCTGACAGGCTTCTCTTGTCCCTGTAGGCATGCATGCAGGTAAGAGCTGTCCTAAACAAGCAGTAGGCTCCTCTGTATCTCTGACCATTGCTGTGTGGGATTAGAGACAAATCAAATGGCATCCTCTTCTCTCTTTTCTCTTAGTATCAGGCTTCCAGGCTAAATGTCTCGGTTCCAGCTCAGTCTTGAAGAGTAAGGGTCAGCCCAAATCACTGATTGATTCATTCCTTCCATTCTTTGGGATTTTTTGGTGGTACTTACAAAAGGTATTTGCACAGAGAGCTGTTGATTTTGCTGACACTTGGCCATTAGGAACATCCTTGATTTTTCACGTCAGCCACCAATCAGATATCGGTGTGACTTACCACTCTCCAACCATCGGAGAGAAGTATAAGTCGGCACCTTTATGAAATCTCTTGAGGTCACATCCTGACTGCATGTTCTTGTTCTACTGCATGCATGACAGCTTTGACATTGTCATGCTTACTGCTTTGCTTTTCTGTGTAGTGGCAGTCTATTCCTCCAGGGAGTTCAGAAGAAAACAAACAGAAAGCAGGGTCACAAGAAGTGGTTTGATGGGAGTTTAGAAGGCAGCCATCCAAAATGCTACAGGCGAAGATGTGAACTGTGGAAGTCTAAATGTGACAAAGGTTTAGCAATAGCACCACCCAGCCTACATTTTTCATGCTATGTTTTGTTTATCATTTGGAAGATAAAAACCAGATGGAAATAATAGGTTCCAGAAAAATGGGTGTTGTGTGGCTTGGTAGTCCTGACCAACCCTGTATGGCATCTGTCCCACTGCCTGACCAGTCCCGTTCAGCCATGAGCTATTCTCGTGGACACAAACCCTCAGCTGTGCTCTACGTGCTGTGGTGTCATCATGTAGTTCTGATTTATTTGCATACATCCTGCAAGATGCATTTTGAAGAGTGAAAAAGAGGTAAAGAAGTAAAGAAATAAAGAAGAAATAAGTAAAGAAATAAAGAAGAAGTAAGTAAAGAGGTAAAGAAGTTTGGTGGTAGTTCTGTTAGTTTTGTTACGGTTGAGATTTCTGAAAACTGGGTGCAGATTTGAGCAGTAGTGCTGACTTCTCTACCTGAATTATGAACAAAAAAGTAAGGATTACTGGGATTATCCTTCATTCTTTCTCTTTCTGTCTTTTTTTCCTTAAATTCATTGATGCAGGGACTCTCTTCTACTGTGTCTCTAGAGTGGCTGGCCCAGGTTGGGCCCATGGTTGTACTAGGAGTGTAAATAACTTCACCTGTAGAACTATATAGAGGAGAGGGTATCAGCCTTAACTTTACTCTCTGGATTTAACTAATAAAATTAACTGTCAGTATTTTATTCCCACTTTTCTAGGAGGAGAGGGAATGGTACATTTTGTCTCTCCCTGACAGGTTCCAGGAACTTGATGTACCTCTTTTGATAGGAGGTATAATAAATGCTTTTATAGGTATTGACAACCATTTTACAGCCTTTCTCCTGTGACTAATTTGGTGCTGATTCAAGTTACTCAAAAGTGAATTTTCATCACTTTTCACTTCTCTTAAGGAAAACTTAGAGAGCTATGCTGAGAAATACCAAGGAGTAAAGTTCTTTCATCGCTACAAGCTGTTTGAGTCTGCCCGTTGTAAGAGTCTTACTTCTAAAAGATGGGTTTGGGAGCAAATAAGTTTTTTCCTTGACTATAAAAGACCTTCTGTAATCAATAACAATTAATGCTATTTGAAATATCCAGGTTTTCCTTTGATTCTTATGCACTGAAGACACTGTGAATAGATGGCAATTATGTGACCAAGCAAATGCACAATGTAATGTGCAGTATCACAGGTAAGAGTAACAGAATATTCATGGTCCACAGATATTGATTCTCAGGGGTTTTTTCTGTTCCC
>WAAD01036318.1:18561-67920 GCA_013389945.1 Fregata magnificens | reverse complement strand
ATTTAATGATATAATGAAGCAACTACTGTTGTCATGTGAAAGGCATGCAGATGCCAACTAGTTGCTTCCTGAAGACATGTGAAAACGGGATAAATTAAAAAATACACTGCTTGGCCTCTCACTAACAAACTAGTTCAGGCAAAGATGGGATTAGTCTAAGTGTGTGTAAGGCTGAATTCATGTTGCTGACCCATAGAATTAAATGGTTTATGTGCACGTGAGCAAACTGTCACTGTTACGAGTCATATTAGAAGTATGATTCATACCGATATGTTATGCTTTTGAAGTGTGTCTAGAACCAACAGAAAGACCTCTTAGAAAATAGCTCGCAAAAAAAGAGTGTCTGCTGTGCCTTTAATCTCTTTTGGTACTTCTTGGAGAACAATGGCAACATTTGGTATTGCTGGCTATTAAATTTTATTGTATGGATTTATGGATTTCAATTTTAGTGTGTAGTTGTGCTTCTATTTAATGGGATGTATACCTATAAACCAAGGAAGCTCTGCTGCTTAATCTGCTCACAATTCCTAAAGCACCACAACATTTTCTTATGAGTCCTATATTTTTTCTAAGTGTTCTCTGACAGGTACAGTGCAACATTTTTACTGATGCTTTGGAAATGGCCTTTTCCTCAGGTGCATGATATCTGATTTGTTGTCTTGCCTCTTACTTAGTTCTTGCTTTGCAGTGTGATAAAAGTTCAATAATTGAAGAACTAGCACCTCCACATTCTTATTTGAAAATGCTTTTTCCTTGGAGATAATTAATGACACTTACTTTTAGACAAGTCATACACATAAAATGAGGGACAGAAAAGTGCTTCTTGTCTCAGAAAACGTAAAGATTCAGGACTTTTTTTTTTTTTTCTGGTTTGCTGTGTCTGAGATGTTTTGAATGAGGTCTCCTGGCTTAATGAGTTGGCATTTTCTACTACAATTTCCAAGCAGCTTTATTTTAAACTTCCTGTGATGACAGATTGCTGCATCAGTAGATTCTGACTTGCCTTCCTATTAACTAAGTGCTAACCAGTGGCACTAAACCATAGCTCTGCACAATCAACAGTGAGAGCTCAGTACCACCTCAGTGAGGGCTTGCATGAAAAGTCTTCAAAGTCTGCCAGTTGCCTTTACTGAAGGCAAGAAACATGTACAGTGAGGGCCAGATGCAGAAGGATGGAGGGAGGGGAGATATCTGTGGCACTAAATTTCTAGAGGAGCCATTTGCATGAATTTTTCTTGGCAGGCCTGGTTGGCATGTTGTCTAGTTCTGCTTCATATGATCGCAGCTGCCAGGAATTGCCTCATCATGAGTGTGTGACATTCCTTCTGTACATAGAGATGAGCACAGTGAAAGGCACAGCACTACACAAGTAATTGAAGCTTATTGGCGTTCAACAAGAAACTGCACTGAGAGACTGTTAAGAATAATAGTTGTACACCCACACTCTCAGAAAAACCCTCAGAAAATGGCAAAATTAAATTCAGTTAAAAAGTATAATCTTATCTGGCAGTTTGTTATTTATGTCATAAGCACAACCCATTTAATGAGTAATCCAGGGAATGTAAGGGACTTGTGTCTTGATTTGGAAACAGAGCAATGTACCTTGCAAATTTCTTACCTGTGTCTAGTTATGTCCTTGGTGCTGTCTGATACAATTTGATAGGTTAAACTATCAGCTTTATATGAATTTGTTGAGAAGATGAGCAAGCAAATACACATCTAAGCAAGTCATTATTACACTCTATCCTGCAATTTTACCCAACTAATTAAAGACAGAAAACCACAGTATTTAAGTCAAGGTCACAATAAAATTAAATCAATAATCTCTAATGCTCTAATCTTAATATAATAGAGTCATTCCAAATTGTAAGGTCAGTAGTGGTTTTCTCTTGGGAAAAATTAGGCAGAGGACTGATTCCCTTCTGTTTACGAATATTAATGTAGTCAATACTGCACGTCTGCATCGACCTAGGTGGTAAAGGACACAGATGTCCCTTGAATGTATTTATTCAAGGACCTGAGCATTTGCTCTGCTCTTCTGTGGCAAGAAATGCAGTCTCCTTGTTTGTCTTTGGGCAGTTCCAGAAGTACTTGTAATGATTCCATGTTTCCATTTCCACCTTAACTTACATTCCTCTCAGTCATTATTGTGCTTGATTTTATTCTTCTCTCCCTTCCTACAATTACACAAAGCCTTTCAATAGAGGTATGGGTAAATTATACATAATAGCAATATTAACACAATAATATAACATTTTATGCCTGAAGTACCAATTGACTTTGTCCATTATTGGTTGGTTTTTACTTTTGAGAAGCTATTAAAATCATAGCTTCCATAAATACATACACAAACTCACATAGTATATCCAATAAACCACTAAAAAACATTGATACCTATTCACTTTAAAAATAAGGTAAAATAGAAAGATCAAATTCTTTTTGCTTTGTTTGTAGTCTCTCACTCACAAAATTTGTTGCGCTCTAGAGTGAAGACCTAGAAGCATGGTTGGTAACCAAAACATGTACATTAGCCTTCATCAGACTGGCTGTCCCGATAATTCAAGTATACACTTCCTCTGTCTCTGCACAGGCTGTACAAGGAAGGAGAGATGCACCAACTTTGGACACGGTCAGTGGCATAAGGAAGTGAAATGCAATTTTTTCTGTCACGTCCCTTGATTTTATAGGGACTGTTTTCCATTGGTTCTGCCTCAGGGATTACCTCTTCATCTTCAGTGGCAATTAGATGAATAGAAGACTTCCAAATAGTTGCAAGGCAACCTCTTTTCATTATGGGAAACGTTTAGGCCTTTAGTGAGAATGGAAAGTTCTCCCACTGAATTACCTTGATTTCACCAGGACATCCCTGGTGGTCATGGAGAGATGACCTACAAGTGTGAAAGCACGGGAAGGTGAGTAGGAAATCTTTGCTGAAAAAAACAGAACTCTACTTTCTGCAAGAGGCAAAGGACCTAGGACCCCGAATCAACAAAAATATCATTCTGTAAAAGTATTAAACAGTCTAAACAAGTATGCATTCAAACAGTAACGTAAATGCCTCATGGCTCTCCAATGTCTTTGGCATTTATTAAAAAATCTTCTGCTTCCTGTGAGTGACAGCAAACTGGGGAACTAATTTGCACTATAATTTACTCTGTGGCTTTGATCCTGAAACCTGTGATATGTTTTATTAGAATAATTTCTATTCATAATGAAATGATTAGTGTCCTCCAATGTCTGGCTCAAATTTGGACCTATTTTCTTCACGTATCTTATATAATTTGAAACATATCAGTTAATTGGAGTTGTCATTTAGCTGCCAGCTTTACTGGAATCAATTTTTAAATCAATGTAGGACACATTGTAATTGAGAATGAGGTTCCAGGTATCCTAGTGGTCACTTCATGGTGCTCCCAATAAATATGACAATTTAGAGAATATAAAATTAGTCTCTCATCTGCTAAATGCATCCTGCTGTGAAATTGCAGCCAGCTAGAAAAGGAAAGATGCCCTTAGCATAGAAAATGGTTTGAGAGAATATGAAAGTTATAATGGAAAATGTAATAGATGCCAGAAATAATTACACAGGTGACTTCCACAGAGTATGACTGCCATTCCTTGTATTTCTTGAGAAAACCCAGAGCCTGTTATTAATTAAGCTGCAAAAATAGGAATCTGCTGTAGTTCTTTAACCATCAAATAGTCTGCTTTTCTTTTATATACATTATGTTCTTTCAAAGGGTGCTTGCTCCTGAAATCTTCTTCTACGGAAACAAAGGATCACTTATATGCAGCTTTTGGGGTTGTGCTACACTCTATCTTAACCTCTTGAGGTACCGCTTTGAAACACCTTAGCTGATGAAAAGTTAACATGCAATGATGTTTTTAAAGATGCATATGGAGCAAATAATTAGTGCAGGAGAAATAGCACTGCTTTGAATATGGACTGTGAAAAGCACATACATTGCAAACCATCTGTGTATATAAAACAAATAAGAAAGGTGAAGAACTCACAAAGACATCAGGGTGTTGCTGCCTATAGGTGATTCACTAGGCTTCTTCTTTTGCAAGTTCCCTCTGTCAGAGTGCCTGTGAAATTACAGTGTGCTGCTGGATGCGTTTACTACCTTCAAGATAGTGGGATCAGGTTCTAACCACAAATTATATGTCATGGTGGCTTCTGAGCTTTGAGTTTACTAAACATTTTCAGACATTGTTTCTCTCTTATTTTACTCTTCTGCTTCCAGTAGTCATTATTTGATAAAGCCCCACTGTTATCATTAAAAGGGGGGGGAGGGGGGAATTTCTTCCCATTAGAAAAATCTGAGAAACAAAGAGTAGACAGGTCTTACATGTCTTCAGTTGTCTCGCTATAGAGCTGTCCTTGTACCGCCAGTGTTGAGAGCCCCCTGTGACAAACCAAGTCTCTCCATGCTCTTGCAGTGGGTGAGTTACCTCTTTTACTGCTGCTAACTTTTGAGCACAACCTGCTTTTGACTGGGGATGAGGGCAATGTCCTTTCTTCTGTGATTTGGAGTCTGAGCCAGTGAATGGGGTTTTAGTTATTCATTAGGCTCTGATCTCTTTAGCACAACCCGCCAAGCTGAAGCCTTGCAGTCTATACAATAAACGCTCAGTGCAACAGTGGGTGACACAAAAGGTCCTCCAGGATGCTATTTCACAGCAGCTTAATTTCTTGGCATCAGTCTGACTATTCTGAAGGCTGCCATTACTGACACCAACAAGAGCCGAGATGGTGGGTGCTCAGTGCTACAGAGATTCCTCCAGCCAGCCTTCCTCTTGTTAGTTGTCCCTTGCTTCTGCCAATCACACTCATGGAGGGGGTTAAACAGACTCTGCTGAAGTCACTGGAGAGGAATACGGAAACACACCTAGAGATAATGCACGTATCCAAAGCAGAATACATGACTGGTAACACTATAACACTGCTTCTGGTACTTGTCCAGACTTGTTTAGAGCTGATTTGGGTGCAAGGTGTAAATGTAAGCTCTGAACTACCACAGAGGATTAGTTTACATTGGAGAGATATTCCAGGTACCAGGTAACTTATTTTCACAGCAAATTTCAGCTCTGAAGGAGTCTGTAACATACGATGCGTTTAACAGTGAATGGAAAGAATAAAGAATTTGCATTATGGAATGCTAAAACAAAGATCTGGTTTTTGAAACAGATTTCATTTCTACAATGAATAAAGTCAGAGCTGAGTCAAAAAACATGCAATTTTTTTTTTTTTTTTTTTTTCTGAGGGGATTGAAAACATGGGGGTGGGTAACAATCTTGCAAAGCCAGATAGAACATTTAATTGGCTGAGCTATGATGTGGAAATAAACTGAGAATGAAATAAACTGAGAATGAAATAAACACAGCAATTGGAAGAAAAGACAGTATGTGTAATTCTAGAAATATAAGACAAGGAAAGAAGATAAGGCAACAGTAACAGGTAAATGACAAAGAAGTATCAATAAAACATTTCAGAGTAATATTGCAGTAACTAATTGTCTAAGGGATTAGGTTAATGTTTTGGATAGGAATCTGTCAAAACTAACCTTAATTTTTACTGAGTTAAAAAGGTCGTTTGCCTGAATATCATCCCACTGCAAACACTGTTAAAAATTATCTCTACAATAATTCTGCAAGAGAAATCATGTGCTAGCTATAATAGAGCAGTATGATAAAAATCATGATGAATGGCAGACTTGAGTCAACTGTGCCCCGCTGTTAATGAATAACATCCTTTTTTATTAAATAATTGAGCCAAAACATTAAAGATGGGGCAATCAGGCATGTCAGAAGCCTTGAAGAAGAACTGTATTTTGTGAGTTCCATACCAATTAAATTAGTTTATTCTGCTGTATGTCACTATTGATTTGTGTTTTCTTTCTGGCTGAAATCTGGAATCAACATTCCCTATAAGCCCTGTGTAATGCTTTTTACTATTTGAAGTATGAAACATGAATTGATGGATTCCCTTCTCTAGATTTCCTCCTCTGCTGCTGTGTACAGTAGATTTCCAGCTCTCTTCATTATAAAGTTAGGCACCTGATGTGGAGACAGGGCAGGTTGTGAGCTGCAAGTTGGAAGTAAGTGTGTAAGACAGAGAGGCTTGGGGCACACCTCGCTGTCTCCTTTGGATTACTTAGATGTCGCTAAGCTGGGATGGACTCCCATGGCTTCCCTCTGAGGTTCCCAGTGTCCCCCCCTCAGGGCAGGGGTTCAAGATCCAGCTCCCAGCGGTCGATCATGCCAAAGTTGAAATTGGAAGCGGAGGGTCTTATTTCTTGTCAGTCTTCCCGCAGTCCTCCCTCAGACTGACTTATCCCAGGTCAGAGCCAGAAGACCAATCCTGCAAATCCTTACCCATTTGACTAAGCCTGCTTACATGAGTAATGGCAGAAATGCTTTGCAGGGTTGGGTTGTTTAATTTAGAACCCAATTATCAGATCATGGCTTATGTTCTTCAGCAGTGAGGATGATCATTAATCAGGATGCAAGGTTTTCAGTTCAGTGGGAAGACCCTGTCATGGGCAGATTACCCTATGTGAGCAAATATCCTCCACGGCCTTCAGACCAGCTCACAGCTATGGAATTGTGCCAGTGATTACACATGGTAAAGATCAATAAAATACAGTTACAGTCACCTCAAAGAGATATATAGTAGACAGGTAAACAGAAAACGGGTTATATCTAATGTCCATGTAAAGTTAAAAGTACCTTACACCAACAAATGCTTCCAAATTCAATCACTTGGTGGCTTGTTCATTATTATCTATGTAATTTCTACTCCTGTGGATGTACGCAGTTTTTCTTAGAATTATTTCAATGATTTGTGTTTCAGCAGTGGTAAGCAACTTAAAAGAGATATGTCTTGATTAATATTGATCAGGTGAATATTTTAAAAGGTACAGATTAGCAGAGAAGGCAAGCACCACATGTAATTCATCTATTATGACAAACCCAGAAGCATTTTAAAATATCTTTGATCCCCAGGAAAAAAATGTCCTGCACTAAAGTATTGATTTTTTGATAATTCTCTCAAGCTGGACTGTGTGCAGTTTTGCTGCAGAGACAGGAATGCTGTGACATTGCTCCAAATCACTGATAAACTTTCTTTTTAATGTCAGGATGATAGACTGCTTAAGATAGTTAATCAAATTATTAGTTGGAATTTGTCGGCCTGGTTGATATTTTGAAAGTTAAACAAGCCACCAATTTTTTTTTCCTGGGAAAAAATGCTGGTTTGCTGAAAATTCCCCAAATCATGATGGTCGATGAGGCATTTTGCTTGTGTAAAAGCTGTCATTAAGTAATGTTTATGTTTGTCACCCCACCAAAAGAAGTTAAATTGCAACATTACTGATTCAGGAGATGGGAAGGGCTTAGGGGTGCTGTGTAGGGACACAGAGACAAAGACATTCCCATGGCACCTTTGGGGGAGCAATAGGATTTCTGTGGGGACTGCTTCTGCCCAGCACAATAACTACCATTTGCTGCTGACCTCTGTGTAGACGATCTTACTCCCAGGTGCTTAAAGAGATGGCATATTAGGATTTTGGAATTGAGGCAAACTTTCAGACAGACTTTGAACTATACAGGGGTGGTAATGTGCTCCATAGCCACACTTGCTTTCCAAATAAAGAATGAGGAAAAAATTTAAGTCTGTAATCTTGAAAGAAACATAGAATAATTTGAATATATAGCCTAAAATTCATAGGAAGAAAATGAGATTAACACCCACCACCCGCCTGCCCAAAGCAGTGCAGCCCAAGTCCAGGTGGGGAATCTTTTTCAAGTGGTGGGTAAGTTGCTGTGAGCAATTCCAGGAAAAATACCAGGAAACTTTGATGACATCATTGTGCCACACTTAAAAGATGAAGGAGCTCCTAGTATGGAGCCAGGGGGACAGAGGAAGGCAGCTGACGCTGTTCAGTACTGTTCAAGAAAATCACAGATTGGTCTAAATAACACTGGAATCATAGTTTAAGTCACTGGCAAAATAGCAATAACATTTTGTTATCTATGGTTTAAAAATGAACTTAATTGATGCTTAAAGAAGATTCAAAAAGTATAGAGGCCATAAAATAGCAACTGAAAACTGTTGAAGATTATTGAAGGAAGAGCGGAACAAAGGAAATGGGGTTTGTATGGTTTATTGCAATTTGTCTTGTAAGATTGGAATTCATCACGGGTTTCACTAGAGCTGAAGTCGGTGTACTGTCTAGTCCGTATTGTACGCAGGCTACACGAAACTTTGTGTAATAGATTACTCATTTTTCTTAGATATAGTCTAATAATTTCTTCCTCCTACATATCACTTGAAATATTTGTTTAGTAAATGACACTTTTGTTAAAAGATAAACAAGAACAAGGAACCTGATGGATATTTCACTTGTATTTTAGAGAGAATAGTATAAATTTCACTAGTGACAACATAACAATTTGCTCCTATAAAACCACTTCATCTATGCATCCCATGGTCTTCAAAGTGGCATTATTATTCTAATCCCCAGGTTAAGGCTGGTGAAACTGAATCACTATGTAGTTATGGCTTTATCCAAGGCTGTGCAGGAGGGAAGTGACAGATCCGGGAATAAAGGTTCTGAATGAGCTCTGTTAATCAGGTTAATAACAACAGTAGCAGCAAGAGCAGCAAGACATCTTGGAAGTCAAGGATGAGAGATGAAATCTCTAACTGGAAATCTTTCTCTTAACATATCATGTTGGGTTATGACTTTTTCACAAGGAAAGTGTGTTGGGGATAAGATGGAGTACAGTGACGATTCACTGGTGAAATGAAGCCCTTCAGAACAATGGCCTTGTTACTTGCTAAGTAACGCAGCAACCTTTTAGCTGCCAGCCTTTCCAAATTATACATTTTTCTTCTAATGATCACATATTTGGAGCAGGTTTGTCTGCAGTTTGTCAGCCGCAGCTGAGGTGTCTGGAAGTTACAATATGTGCAAGTCAGAGCAGTGGCCATAGGTTGCACCTGAGACAGCTGAGAGAAATTTGTCACCAGCAACAGGGGGGACTGAAGTCTTGGCACGCTGATTGTTCTCTGGAGATGCCTCATTCTCTCCACTGACTGTGCAGTGAGAATGACAGATTTTGCCATAGTTATCTAGCCTTTTGAAAACCATAAGTCAGGAGAGATGATTGTTTCAGGCAAATAGTATTTCTGAGGCACTTTTCAGATTCAAAGCTTTTTAGCACTTATGTTTTGTTGTCAAATTGTTTTGGTTTATGAACTACAAGATATTAATGGAAATTCTGATCTCTTCAAAATTTTGAATGGATGAGGACTGGAATATATGTTGGAAAGTAAAGAGAGCTAATGTAAATCAAGACAGCTAGAGGTGATGTGGCAGACTACAATAGATGTGAATTCTATGAGTAATATGCGGGTAAAAAACCTTTTCATTGATTAAAAAGATGATGAATTACATTTAGTGCTGTAACCATTCATTAAATGTTTCTTGACTTTGCAGCATTTGTATTTAGGAATTAGATGCCTTGAGAGCTCCAGAAGAATGTCTGCTTCAGATGTTTCCCAAAGCAGCTGCATGTGCAAGGAGAGCTCTGCTGGCTGCCATCCTTTATAAACTTGTGTATGCCCCTTTTGTGAATAACACCCAGTTCTGAGTTAGTTTATTTTCTTTTAGGTCACTTTCAAAATTCAGGTGTGCAGGGACATGATGGAGGTGGCAGGAATGCTTCATGGAGTTAGGCTTAAGGCAAGAAGAGACAACTAAGTGGTATAACTGGACTCTGCATGATACAGGCCATAGCATTTCATGTAGTTAATTGTGTTAGGCCCTAGCTGTAACTGCTTAGAGAGTGTCTTCCAGCAACAAATGTTCATTTGGCAACACCAAGAAATAGAAAATATACCAATATCCTCAGCAGCTTGTTCTCTGAGTTATTGAACTCTCAGTACTAATACGGAACTCAGTAAACCATAATACAGGACTCCAGCTCTAAAACAGATCTTAAGTAATTGATTTGTTTCTTAAAGAGACTTAAAAATCGTGCTTTTAACTAGCACTGCTAATTATTTTTACTACAAGTAATTCCTAAAGTCACTGAGTAAGAGCAATTGGGGGAAATTTTTCTTTTGTGTATTTAAGTGTGCTTATTTCTTTCTTTGCCAGCCTTTAGTTTATCTTGGATTTTTTGTTTCTTCTCTATAGTGAATTGTCTGTGTTGTTCATGTGGATGTTTTGAAAACAGAAAGGGGAAAACATTTTTTAAATTAGGAAAATGTTATTACAGAACTACAAAAAATTGGCAGAGAGGTTCAGAGAAGATATTCCATCTGCCACTAGTTTTAATTAAATCAAAAACCCAGAACAGAAACAAACATGCACAAAACCAGAATTCACAGTATCCTATTAACTGACTTGTATATTCAGAGAAGTTATTTTCATCAGAAAATTAAAATGACCCCCAAATATTTTTGTTCTCTATTCTCCAGTATGTGTTGTATTATTGTATGAAACAGAAGATTTTGAAGTAAACAACCCTTTTCTGAACCACAGTATTCTTGTTTATTTATGTTTTGAATGTCTGTGCATTATATTATGTAGCCCTTGAGCCATTCAAGTTAGTTTTAAAATCCTGGTTAGCCTTTTTACCATTGATTTTTGAGAAGTTTCTGTTTCCCTGGAACATAATTTTGAATGGTTCTTTAACTGATGAAGCGATACATATTGGCACTATGTGCATCAAATAGTTATTAACAAAGAAAGTTCTCTGTGACTGAGTTAAGAGTGTGACAAGCAGGTTATTAAAAGCTCTCTCTAGACTGACCAGCAGGTCAGTATCTTAAGACTGTGCTAAGATGTCTACTAGATGTTAGTATCTATTAGAGTGGGCAATAAATTAATGGGCATTATAAACTGTGATGAGAGGAAAACAAAATGTATGTTGTTATCTGGCATCACGTGGATAGGAGATGAAAGCTGATGGGTGTCAGAACAGTTCTCGCACTTGGAAAGCATTTAGGAAACTTATTAACTATGCACATCCCACAGTAATTTCAGCATCTACCATTTTTTAATGCCCTCTGTATGCAGTTTGTCACCATCATTGTCAGCATGCTTTCTTTTCTTCCCTTTTTCTTTTCTACCTCCATGTATACATACACAGAAACACATACAATATTTTTATTTCCCATAAATAATAGCAATCTAGGGAAAAAAAAAAATCTATGGTTGCTCTTTGTGTATAGGAAGTACAGTGAAAACTGTGTTCAGTTTTCAGAATGTCAGCATTTTTCTCCTGTTCGTAGCTTGACAGCTAGAAACAGATGCTGTGATGCCTCTGCAAAACCTTAGTAAAGGTTTAGTTACCTTTTTAAGAAAACAGTCTATATGTGCATTCATGTTGTGTAGATGTATATGCTGAGAACTCTGAATTTTTTGCTTTCTTGTCAATCATAGAATATGCTGTGCTGGAGATGCAAGCAATAGAGTACTAGTTTCCTCACATCCTGTATCTGTGATGATGGAGGGACCCCTCAGTGTTTCAGTCGCCTCCTTATATACATACCTTAACCTATAGGGATAAGTGATAGGATTTGTTGTAAACACACTTCTTTTCCCCTGCTTAGGTTCACCTGCATTCAGCACCTTACAGCATCAGGCTTAAAGAATATATGAAACATTATTGCCAGACACCAGTACCACAGTGTTCAACCTCCAGAAACAAGATGGTGTAACACCTCTGCCATTACTTGGGATGCTGTTGGTTTGAGTCTGGTGCTGTCTTCAGACTGACTGGCTACAGCAGATAATATGAAGCAATGCCACCTGCTATGTCAGTGTGTCCTGAGGTCAACCTCTTTCCCTTAGATATAAACAAGATGTGCCACTGCTTCTAGACTAGGTCTGTTTTCATGTCCTTTTTTTGGGAGACATCCTTGTACTATGGTTGAGAAATGCATGTGCAATTTCCCCATGGTTCTCCTTTTCCTGAGAATATTACATGAGGTAAAACTGTGTATGTTAATGCTAGTTCTGGTGGCCTCCACGTGGGCCATCCTGCTGGTACCACAACCTGCTTAGTCCACAATTAAGGACACCCAGACCTTATTTGTACTTCTGGACCTGTCACCACAGCCTTGGGGAATTTGAGTCATCTCAGGCCTTGTATCTCACTGGTCAGTGGCTGGATGACTGCCATCCATTGAGGGTGTATGTTCTGGTGTGTTCTGGCCAATATTAAGGTGTGCGCCAGGCTGTTGAGAATTGCGCTGTTAGGTCTTCCTTTCCTACAGCTTTGGCCTACCTACCAAAAAGGAAGGGTTTTTCACTGCTTTATTAAGATTTGCTTGACTGTCACGTGCTAGCTGAAGACTTTTTTCTTCTCACCTCTCATAGCAATCACATTTTGAAGAATTTGTTGGGATTTTGCCGTGCATCAGGAAATCCAATTCCCAATGGGACTTGGACCTATTATTTTCTGTGCTTGTGTAAAATCAGGTTTTGAGTCCATGGCAATGGACTCAAGTCTGTTGCATATATCCACGAAGGTGTCAATCCTCAGGTGAATTCTGCTATCCTAAGAATAGTAGTAGAGAGAGGTGAACAGCAGAAGATCAATACCATGAAAAACCTAGCAATCTTAATACACTTTTAAAAGTATAATTTTAAGGAAAAGGTGATTTAAATAATTTTCTGTAGTGTATTTACACTAACAGATATCTAACGCAGCTGGAAAAAATAGAGAATATTTCTGAGTTGTACTATCAAGATAAAAGTGTGAATTGTGTTTTTTTGTATTTAACTCTTTCCCTCATGCTTTCAGTTTATCAAATTATTCAGTAATATTTGAAAAGCTGAAGAATACTATACCTGAATAAAGTGTAGACCACCAGCAATATAAATGTACCTGATACATGAGGAAAGAGAAGAGATGCAACTTTTCATAAGATTAGCAAAATGAGAAGATGACCTTACAGCAATTTAGAATTTCTAAGTTCTGGCAAGTTGATTACTGTTAGTGATTGAGAAAAGCCTCTGGAGGGTACCTTGGAAAAAAGGAATTACAAGATTTTGGAGTCACAAAATTAAAAGACACTTCCCTGAAAGAAGCTGAGATTTAATTTAGAATTTGAACCTTTAAGATATGTACTAATGACCCCTGCTTCCCATACGTTGAGACAGAGCAATGAACACAATTGTAAATTAAATGCCAAATGATTATGGATGAAATCATAGTGAACAGAAGGCTCATGTCAGTTATGGCCTGGGACTTATCTACAACTCTGTGACTCAGCTTAGATCCTCATCTACTGTCATGGATGCGCCTCTGCTCTTCCAGGGGCATTGTGGTGAGTTGTATGAGCCAACTGGCTGCTTGATTTTATTTTCTCTGAGGAAAATGAATAGATTGTAGGCTAACATAAGCAAGAATATTCATATACATAATGATCTAATGACACCAAGATACAAGAAAAGGCTGAGAAATAGCACTATATTTCCTTAAGATTTCTATTAAAGGATTTAATGATAAAAATGAGAAAACTACTCACAAATCTCAAGTTAGTTTCAAAAAGACATGAGAATTCAAAACCTATATCCTTTAGAAAAAGACTTTTAATATAGGTCTTGTTATTAATTGAGCTGATGTTCAACAAAGGTGTTTTAATATTAAAAAACTCTATTCATGTTATCTGAATCACTGGCCCATATGGAATTTAAATTAGTTAATTTCACAGATTTTAATAAAGAAAAATTGACTCCGCATTTGTGAGTCTTTCAGGAATATGTAGCTTATTCATAACAATATAGAGATCTGTGCTGGTGTTTCTCAACCATGATGAGAGCAATGATGGATGTCGTTCACCTAATAATGAAAAAGCTCTTTATTTTTGATTAGCTGAGAAGGTCCAAAAGGTCCAAAATTGTTCTTCCAGAAGGAAGAACAATTAGCTCCAGAAAAGTTTTGTACACCTGTTCAGGGATAACAGTATATGCTACGGATAAAGCAAATCCCAGTGGATCATACTGACTACAGTTTTCACCAGATTTGAGTGCCTTGCTGGTGAATAGAGTGGCTGATTTGTTATTTGATCCTTTGCAAATGGTCCTATACTTCTGAGGAATTATTTGGTAGATACAAGGTCCTGTATAAAGTCATGGTTACAGTTATTATCCCGGAATAGGTCCTGCTTGCAGTTATTTCTATGTATTTATGGAAATCCATAAAGGATATGAGGGGACCCTGTGAAGTATAATGTTCACAGGACACTGAAAGAAGTGCCATTGGATGACTTGGTACTGATTCAGTGTTAAAAGACTTCACTGATAAACTTTGACTCTTACAAAGACATCGGACCTTTAAACATAACCTAGAGAGTTCAGCAGGTCTCACCCCACATATAAGTACATGGTTAACATCCTTGTTCCTTGTTTTGCAGTCTGTCCTTCCTGACCAAGCTTTATATCTTTTTATATTTAAAAAAAGTAATTATAGTTCAGCCACATGAATTATCCCACTGAATCTCTTGTACAGCAACTAAATCCTGGTTTTGGCCACATGTAAGGAGTTTTAGGTCCTCTTTATTTCCTGTATTTCTTGCATTCATGTATAGGCTTGTACTGAATGACTATATAGATTCATGTATACCTTTCTCTTTCTGTCTCTTTTGACCCTATTCTGAGTATCTCTGAGTTTCCCATTTTTAGGTTATGATTCTTGACAGTGTTCTTGTGTACCCAAATTTCACCATTTGTAGGATAGGGCTAGTGATGCTGACCTCTGCGTGAAAAGCTTTGTATTCTTCTGTTGAAAATGCCATGCAAAAGCAAGGCATTATTATTTACAAATTTAACTCCTGGCAGCATTGAGTGGTACCACCAGAATGCTAAAAGAGTTGCAAATCTATTGTCCATTCCAATACATTTTCAGGGGCTAAAACAAGCAAAGAAAAGCAGCAGACTGTGAAGACAGGAAAACTAGAGGCATAATATGGCAGACTGGGGTAGCAAATACAATTCTCTTTTTTACTTAAAACAAGAGGGCATCTTGTGTCTGAGCAAGTTGATGTAAAGTAGGCCTGGGGGAATCAAGTAGTGAAACAGCAGACACAGACAGCAATAAGACACTCTTTGGAGCAACAACACAACAGATGGTTCAATGGCCCCCTGTCCACTCCAGAGAATACACAATTACTTGCAGGACAAAGTCCATCTGGTCCTATAATAATCTGAGAATTCATCGTGAGTAAAGCTGCAGTGGGCCTTTTGCCAGCTGTTTAAATTAACTTGATCAATCTCCTCTACAAACCTATCTAAAAAAATCCAATCCTCTCTACCCGTAAACCTGCTGTAACAGGTTCACCTCTGCCTTGTGATCAGAAAAACAGAAGAAACCAGTGCCATCTGTTAACTTTGGGAGGGATGGCCTGTACCTATTGGAAACTGCTGCAAATGAAGTGAACAGTCATAAAATTTTAGAGGCCACCCTGTTAACTTGTTTGAAATTCTGGTACTGTGACTGATTGTCTGAGGTCAGACAGATAAAGGAGGTAGCGTGTAAAAGTGTATAAAAGAATATCTCATCGTGATTTTCAAGACACTAAGCCAAGGACTTGTACTGCACTCAAATGGAGCAGGTGATTGTGCTATAAACAGGAACTTGTGGAGGGAGAAGGAGAAAGAGATATAGTCATACTGGGATAGACCGCAGATTTGGGCAAGTGTGGAACAGCAGTGGTATTTTTTGATATTCCGAGTCCATTAAGTCACTGCTTTCTGCCTTCTGCGTAGTCACTCACTTCTGAACAAGAAGATAGACGCAAAGGTCTCTCAGCTCAGGGTGGGAGCTAACTTGCTGCACAAGTGTAAAGGCTATGCGAGGCATGTGTTTGTGTTAAATTAGGCCCTAGGTGTTGAGACGGTGAGACTGAGGTAGGGTGCAGAGCAGGAGCAAAAGGTGTTTGTATTCAAGCTGCAATCTCCTGGAAGTATCCTTGTAAAATATCCTAAGCACTTATTTCTTAAGTTCTTTCATGCTCATTGGGTCACTTTGGAGGACTCTCTGGGTCAACTAATAGATACAGTTAATTCCTTACTAAATTGTATCCTTTGTGCACATTATTGCCATTTTCAGCATGGATCTGATTTTATCTTTTGGAAGGGCCCAGCTGGTTTCAGTATGCAGTTGGCTTACAGAAACCCATTCAACCTTTTTAGTCTTTAACTATCAAAGAGGCATGATTGCTACCTGCAGGTGACAAAGGGAAAGGAGAGGAGTGGAATGGGATGATATATGTGATTATAAAACTCCGCTGTCTGTATATGAACCAACACTGTCCTAAGGATAAAACAAGAGCCTTCTTCCTCAGTCAGGCATCCAGTCCTGTGAAATTAATTCTTCCTTTAAATAATTTTCTAATTCAACCTCTATAGCATTTCCATACCCACGCTGCAGCTAAGTTTCCAGTAACCAGCTGCCAAAGAAAAATGTATAGGCATTGCAATATGTTTTCAGAGTCTGGAATAGCTTTCGGGCTGTCGCTGGCTCAATTTCAGGCTTTTTGACAGGCTATAATCTGTCCTTCTTGAAACAATTTACAATTTTGCAGGCAGGAGCTGTGCAAATAACCTGAAAAATGGACAGCTATTATTTTCAAAATATTACTAAAAATGAGAAAACTAAAACTAAAAAGCGCAGGTGTTCTTATTTTGAGCACTATTCTTCAGAGTAATGAATATTATTTTTGTAATTCTACCTGGTGGTACAATTCTAAGTAAAAACTGTGAATTCTGACTAGTGTAACATTTGCTAAGAGAGGAACATACACCATTTATCTTATGGGAATATAAAGTGAGTTGGTATGCTAGATGACACAAAAAAAGGAAATATAATTAAGCATCTAAATCCCACATTAACTTAGTCACAGTGCATTTGTAATATATAACTGCTTTAGTAATAATGAAAGATACTACTGCGTGGGAATTCGATACTGCTACCAGAAAGTCCTCATCTCGGTACTTTTGCATTTATAATCACTGTGACCTGGAGAGTGACCTGAAAATTTCTGACTGATTCTACATTTTTTTTTTTTAAAATATGTAGCATATCAATTTTCTTTTAAAAATATACAGTTTTCTTTTGTAGTTAAAATGAAAAAAAATGAAATGCAAAGTTAAAATCCTCATAAGAAGTTCAGCTTGTTTATGAACACCTTTTTTGTTAAATGAAGACCCAAATACATTAATATGTGCATTTACTTAATTTTAATCCTATTAAATTCTTTGTAGCTGTCAGTGCAGCAAAAAAAAAAAAGTCTTCAAAATTGGCCTTTGGGTTTGTGTGCAGACAAATGTGAATGGGCTGAACAGTTAGATCAGTCCAAGGACAGGTGCTGTTCCACCACAGAGAAGAGTTGGAAACTCCACAGAGGAGTGAAAAAATTTGGAATATATTTGAGATGTTGATTTAGCGTTATCTTCTAAAATATTGAGTAGAAATACCACAGTAATTTTTTTGATTTGTCTGTTTTCCATTTTCTACTCCAGAAAGTTAAGCAACAAAACTATATTTTGGTGAGGAAAATAAAGAGACATTTTTCTCTTTCCTATATTTTAATTTTCTAGTAGTAGTATTTTTTGTAGTAATGCAGTATTTTAGGGTATGTCACACAACAGCGAGTGCACACATCTGAGCAAGTCTGAGTGTTAACTTCTCTGACTTGGGTGCTTGTAATTGAGCTGTGGCATTTTGGCCGGCTTACCCGATTCTGGTGTGGTTCTTGCAACTCTGTGTGTGTGTGTATGCATCAGTGTGTGTGTCACGGGTGTGCTTTGTTGCTGAGACCATCATGCATCCACAGCACCCCCCTCCCAGCCTCTGCTTACAGAGAAGTCATTATATGTCACTGAAGCACAGATATGCCCTCAGCTTTCTTTTGCTTCAGCACTTCAAAGGTACATGTTCTTAGCATGTCTTAAGGGAGATGATAATTCCTTCTCCAGAGGTTGTGTATGGGCATATACACCATCCTATGCCCCCAAGCAAACCAAGGCAGTGGGACCAACACGTGGTTTAAGGATATTGTACACAGAGACTAATTTTATCCCATTAACACCCAGGTATACCTGAGAGATTCAGTGATGCATGAGCTTTTTATGGGCTGCTAGCATACAATTGAATTTTATCTGAATTGACTACTGTGCAGACATCCCCAAGTCCAAACCTAATGACTGTAGAAGGTATTAACCTCTATCAGTACTGTACATGACACCTTAGCATCCTCTGTGTTTACAGTTTGTAGTGAGTGCTTCATTAAGATTTCTGTGTATGCTTG
This sequence comes from Fregata magnificens, assembly GCA_013389945.1. Taxonomy (NCBI): domain Eukaryota; kingdom Metazoa; phylum Chordata; class Aves; order Suliformes; family Fregatidae; genus Fregata; species Fregata magnificens. The sequence goes on along the minus strand of WAAD01036318.1, from coordinate 49,586 downwards.
CCATTGCTGCAACACAGCAGAGACAGATTAGGACAATATAAAATGTTTATAAATCACATTTAGGAATTAAAACAGTGGGCACAAAATGACTACCTTCAGGTTGGAGAAAATAAGATTTCAAAACAATTATAGGAAATTTAATATATATCTGGTCTTTTGTGGCTTTATGGCCTCAATTCAAAACCAGGTGTTTCTGTATGTAGCTATGATGGGAAAGCAATTGCCATCCACTATTGAGCAACTGGAATAATAGTTTATCTTTTTTTTTCTCTTAATTATTTCCTCTGAGGTCACATTACTTGTTTGGTTTACCTTTGTTCCACAACATGCAAAATCAGATACATTTCTTTTTTTCTTTTTTTCTTTTTTTTTTTTTTTTTTTTTAATTTGGTGAATTTGAGGAAGGTCTTAATATGCTTTTAATTTAGTACATACGTTATTCTGTGTCCTTAGACAGTGTGTTATTCTTGGCAGACTTTGAAGAGCTGACATAAGCACCTTTAGCAAGTTCCTATTTTCTCTGGTTCAAGCTTACAGTCACCAAAATATTTTGTAGCACCTCCACATCACTTAAAGCTCCATAAATTGTTAAAACTATCATTCTTATTTGAACATGGGGAGGAGGCAACACAAAAATTATAATATACTGTCATTAAAATTTTATTTAAGCTCTATGTCATTGATATTTGTCTAATTTCATGATGCATAATAACGTGCATCAGATGAGATATAAGAACTGATCTGCTGGAATTGTGCAGTCGTGGCTGCTGTTGGTTGAATGGGTGAGAGAATCTCTACATTGCACTGAAGTCGCTGTTCCACCTTGTTACTGAAGTAAGGACTTAATGTATTTAGATAAGGCCATTTTCCTAGACCGTGGTCAACCTAGCTGGAAGGTAAAAAGAAGCTGTTTGAATGACGTCCTTCTGTTTTGGAATAATAGAAAGTATTACCTGCATGAAAACCCTGCTTTGTTCATAGCCTTTGGCCATCACGACTACAAAGGCACTGCTGCAGACTTATTGAAAGGTTTTAAGCACCTGCCTCCTGCAAATTTCAGATTGCTCTGAATGTCTGGGATTGCTCAAATGGCTAGAATATCACATTTCTGAAGTGCTCAAGTGACACAGGATTTTGACAAGTGTCCATTTTCCCTTAATATCTATAAAAGCTTGCTGCCACTGTGGATTTGAAGTGGCTCAAGTGCCATCTCTGGGAAAACAAGCAAACAAACAAAAAAACCCAGACAAGCTTTTGGATACTTAAGGCCTTTTTTCTTCAAGTCTGAGTCAAAATGTGGATCTGTGTGTGGTAAGCACACCAAGACATGCAGACATACTGGAAACGAGCAGCGAACGGTGTCATGCAACACTCAACAGCTGGTATGTTGTCTAGCTGTATAAACCAGGAGTAAATCCTGTTGCAGAGACAGAGCAGGAGGAGTGTACGTCATTTTTCTGTAGCTGTTGTGTGCATAACGATGCAAAACCAGTGTTCTCTTATGAGGTGAGTGATTTTAATGTATCTTCTAAAACCTAAGCAATGGGCTCTGTACGGATAGTGTTCCCAAAACACACAGCTTTTGAACGTTTGTTCCCTTTCCTTGACTTCGACAGTTTCATAGCAACTGAGAAAGGTGCTTCTACTGTATGAAGCATGCAAGGGATTAATTTAAAATACAGGTCATGTTTAGTGTACAGACTTGAGTTAGAAATGTTCTTTTATAGTGTCACAGAAATGCTAAAAATAATAGGTCTCCCTTATTCACTCAGTTTTGAGAAGGGAAATGGGATTAGCCTTGGCCATAACTGCTGTCGTTAATTAATACTGAAGATGCTTCTGACTACATGTAGTCTGAGCACATTTTCAGTTCTGGTGAGAATAATGTTATCAATTGCTAGGTCTGCATATTAAGACAGACAGACATTATTAAAGATAAACTTCAAGAACTTCATTTAGATGTTCATGCTGATGCTAATGTATCTGGCATTAATAGCTATGAAATGAATACAGTAAAGGAGGGGGTAATATAAGCCTAGGACCTACTAATATAGTAAATATACTAATGAAGATAAATATTCCGGGAAAGCAAATTAGTCAGTCTGAAGACACCCTATGGCTGGTAAGTGTCTCGCTTTTGCATCATTAATTATTTAGCTGAGAAGGAATCAAATAATACAGGAGACCAAGAATATGGTTATTTTTGTCAGTCTTGTTCTTCTATCCATTAAGGTAGCTCCACTCTAGGGAAAAACCAGAGCTCTAATAGGACTGAAAGGCATCATAAATTTGTATTGGAATTTTCAGTAGCCCTTAGGGAGAAACAAAACCAATGTTTTGGTGTTCCTGTGAGTGACTGTCGTGTTTTAACTCCAGCCGGCAACTAAGCACCACACAGCCACTTGCTCACTCCCCCCCGGTGGGATGGGGGAGAGAATGAGAAGAGTAAAAGTGAGAAAATTAGTGGGTTGAGATAAAGACAGTTTAATAGGTAAAGTAAAACCCGTGCATGCAAGCAAAGCAAAACAAGCAATTCATTTACCACTTCCAATCAGCAGGCAGGTGTTTAGCCATCTCCAGGAAAGCAGGGATCCATCACAAATCAGCAGGCAGGTGTTTAGNCCACTTCCAATCAGCAGGCAGGTGTTTAGCCATCTCCAGGAAAGCAGGGATCCATCACAAGTAACGGTTACTTGGGAAGACAAAATGCCATCGCTCCGAATGTCCCCCACTTCCTTCTTCTTCCCCCAGCTTTTATTGCTGAGCATGATGGCTTATGGTCTGGAATATCCCTTTGGTCAGTTGGGGTCAGCTGTCCCAGCTGTGTCCCCTCCCAACTTCTTGTGCACCCCCAGCCACGCGCTGGTGGGGTGGTGTGAGAAGCAGAAAAGGCCTTGCCTCTGTGTAAGCACTGCTCAGCGGTAAGGAAAACATCCCTGAATTATCAGCACTGTTTCCAGCAAAAATCTAAAACATACTAGCTACCATGAAGAAAATTAACTCTATCCCAGCCAAAACCAGCACAGTGACATAAATGAAACCAGGCACTAAGCACAAGTGTTACATGCAAAAATGTGCTCTAAGACACTGAGAAATGGATAAGCAGATTGTTTACTTCTGGGCTGTGTCCTGGGAGGGCCTTAATCAAATCACCTCTGATTTGTATTGCAGACTCACTCCCTCTCTCTGGTAGCATCAGAATATTCTGGCCTATTTAACTCCACACATGGAGTTCGTGGCAGCAGAAAAGCGGTGTGAGTGGTATAGCAGACAGCTGCTCCGGCCCACAGTCTGTCATTGCTGTTCTGCAGTATAATGCAGAACAGGATTGTCATCAGCTGCTGAAAGTCCTTCACCCCACCCTCTTGATCTCTCTCTGCCTCTGCTTGGTGGGGTCATACAGCAGATCAGAGTAGTTCATTCTTCCAGACGTTTGTCACCGTACCAACACATGGGCCCCTTGTGTTAGTGGTTGCTACGAAACGGAGAGCTGTCACTCAGGAGCTTGTCTGAGGTTGCTCATTTCACAGTTTATAAAAGTTAATGCATACTTGATAAGTACTTGATATGAGATGACGAGATATGAAGAAAAACTCTGCATCACCTTAACACAACCTTCACCCAATGAGTTCTGTCTTGTTTTCATAATAGAGACTGTTGGAGGAACATCCCACACCTGCTGCACGTTGCTGCAAGTCAATTTGATACTGTTCCTGTCCCTTGCTTACCTCAGTGATCACAAACAGTTTTTGCAAATATCAATTCTAATTTGCTTTCATCCAGAATGGTGTTTATTTTATTAAATGGTTGTGCCTACTGCTTTCGTAATTCTAATATGTTTTTTGAAGATTAGACATAAATGAGCAGGGGTTCAAAAGACACAGAAGATTAGAGGGAAGCTGTTCCCTGATGCTCCGTTACTATGTTTGTTCAGCAGCTCTGTGATATATAACAACACTCACTCTGTGGCTCCCAGGGTGGGGAGGCTTTGCCAGGGAGCCACTTTCCTGTCAGATGCTGCCACAGCACTTGGAGGTTGCCCCAAGAGAAGGACGTGGCAGTGTTCAATGAGGGAGCGTGAGGTGGCCCAAAATGGCAAACCAGGATCTTGGCAACAAACTGCAGCTATTATCACAGTATTTACACTGGGGCCGTAGAGTCTGAGAGCTCACTTGTACTGGACATTGTGCTGTAACTATGGGGTATAGTAATTTCTAGAAGTGTTTACTATCTCTTGGCCTTTATTTCTCCTTGCTATTTTTCATTCCATAGAAAAGGTGGTATTTTAACTTGATGTAAAACCACATAGATGATACATGGTGGGTAACAGCCTTGATGACCTGTTGTGGCATTACACAGTGAAACATCAAGAGCTTGTCAAGGAGGGCACAAGTTTCCTGCTTAAGTGACTTAGTTTTCAAACAAAAAGTACGCTATTCTGGATGGTAACTTTATGTAGCTACTGCATTAAGTGCAGCGCTTGTGTTTTTAGGCATCTCCCTGAGCATGTTACATAGTTTGTAGCCCAATAAGTCTCCACACGTCAGTTGTCCTGAGAGTATCTGGTGGACTTTGAACAATGAATAATTAAATATGATTTTTTTAATGTTTAACTTAGTCTCATAAGATGTGTCTAAGAAAGCATAGGCTATAATTTCTTCCTAATACAAAAAAAAAAAAATCTATTACTGTTTATACTATTACTAATATTTGCAAGGGACTTAATGTCTTCATATCCCTCAAAAGCTACTAAGAAGATCATTATTGGAACACTCTATTATGGCTTTTTAATCTCCTTTTTTTACTAACTGGCTTGGTTAATTGCAGCATACTCAGTGGGATGGGTCAAGGCATTATTTCAGTGGTATATGGTGTTTGCATGGGAATCTTTACTCCTTTAGTGTTTTTAAGTGCTTCAGAGGAATGTTTCTAAAGAGTTCTTAAAAAGTAATAGTCTTTCCTCCCTCCCCTTTCCTTCTCTCTCTTTTTTTTCTTCTCTCTCCCCTGCATATGTGTGCGTGCATGTATGTTTTAGGTGAACAGTTAACGTGTCCATGTGTTTGGAAAGCTTTCAAAAATCACTCTTGTTAGGACTGATTTTGCCTCTTGGTTTAAGGAGCAATAGCAAAATCAAAAAGGTCATCCTGACAGCGGATGATGCAGTAGGACATAGGATGCAGAAATCTGGATTTGAAACACATCAATACATGTTAAAACATATATTAGTAAATTCTCAAGCTATAACTAAAGGAATTTTTTTTCTGCATTACAGACCAAAGTTAGAGCCTGTAAGGAACATAATTTTTTAAAATGTTGGGGTTTTGTTTTTGTGGCCTAGTCATTAAATAAGTGAATGGAAAGTAATGTGAAGTCTTCATGTAGAAACATCTATTCAAAGAGAATAGATATCTGTTAAAAATAAAAGGAATGTGTACATTCTGAGACAAATGTTTTGATCATGTCTTACTGAAGGTGGGTGCAGAATGTCTAACTATCTGTTTTCCAGGATTTGTACAATCACATATTCATAGAAGAAAGCCTCCTGAACCTTTCTCAACCTTTTCTCAGCCTGGAAACTCTTGAGAACCAGATTTGACTACCTGGGAAGAGCAGGCATATAGAGCTAGCTATCGAAACATACATCCTCATCCTCTGCTGTACACACAGTTGTTGTAGCTCAGGCGTGTATTATTTTGTTTGTTGGCTAGCCCACAGCCTTACTGCTAATTCTGCTGACAGAGGTCCTTCTGTTGTTTCTAGAATTCAGTCTGGGAGTCTCTTTCCAGAACCACATGGGTGTAGTTTCTTGGCTGGTTATCTAGATATTTTGAACTCAAAATTTAGTAGTCTCTACCCTTAAGTCTCAATTGATCACTTTTCTTTCAACGGTTGCTCTTTCCCCCCCCTTTCATACTTTTCCCCATGCCTCTCAAGCATTCTTACTCTGGTCCCAATGCTCACAAAGAAGAAAAAAGCAAGAATAGTGCTCTCTCTGGGCATGGCCCAGAGCTCCTTTAAGTTAAAAACCGTAACAGGTTCAAGCTTAAAATCCCTGATGCGTGCTCTCACTATTTTCTTTATCTTTATTACGTATCCATACATAGCCCCTAGATACTCAGAACTGTCTGGGTGTACAGAAGAGGATAATGAATCAGAAGCCTCTCTAAATAAATCTATAAACTTTTAACCAGTAATCTAAAGCAAACTCTGTACTAACAATGTCACCAACCCTGTATTCTCACTGTGCTTTACAGCGTATCTCATTAAACATCAGGAAATCCTTGAACTATTTCAATAATGTTGTTTGTTGCAACATGTAATTACATATTAAACTGTTTTATATTCCAGTTGATAAAGCAGTTACTCACCTGTGACTGTAAAAGCCATTGGTAAATTTACAGAAAAACCTGTGAAGATCAACGTGGTGCTAAATTCTAACAAAAGAGGAAGGAGGCTGGAAGCTGATAAGAGAGGTGGTGACTCATAGAAGAAAGATAGTTCAGGCGAGAGAAAGCAGAGAGCACTGAGTCGTGAAGAAAGAATCTAAACATTTTCAGAAAGTCTCATGCAAATATTAAAGCTGCGGATGAGAACTTTAAATAACATAGCTGGAACATAAGTACTACTAAGAACAACGTAGATCTGGCATCAGTTAGGGGGATTAATCTTCATATAACTAGATGTATTAACCCCTATATTTATGTAAGGATGAAATCTTATGATTGAGAGTCTCTAATGTGTTATGCATAAGACTGTGGTTTTCCTTCTGTGGGTTTTACCACAGGTGTGAAAAAAAAATAAAACATTTCAAAATTAAACAAGAAGGGTGAGTAGGCGTTCAGGGGTGAAATAGGGTGAGTTAATTCTTCCTCAGACTCCTGAGCTGTCAAGTAATGCATTGCTTTTGGTAGTGGTAGGGGGAAGGAGTACGGTGTCAGGGTGGGAAATGTTAGTGCTTGTGTAGGTGACTGAGGTACTGTGGTGGTTAGATCCAAAAACAGCACAGGAAAAAGTTCTGGCATTTCCTTCCCTCACCCACCTCTCTGACCTTCCTCACCTGCTGCTTCATGTTCGGTTCTCTTGAGAGCAGATGCTACCAATCATTCCAACTTATAGGATATTTTGTGATATAGAGGCTTGCTGTGTATAACACACATTTTAACTGCTGCTATTGGTAAAAGCTATCTTTAGCACCTTCTCAAATAAATATTCTTCCTTTGCTGCAGGCAGAGACCTCTGAAGGAAGGGGATTCTCTTGGCAACAAGTTGTACATAAGTACTTGGCTAGCTGAGATTCAGATGTGCTGGGCTGCTCTCCACCATGGGGAAGGGGAAAACTTGGACCACATGGACTAGGAGAAGGAAGCCAGCATCCTTCAACCCTCAGCCATTACAGAAACCATGTCTGGGCTGGTTTCTGATGGCTTCAGGAAAAATCTGTTGTCTCAGTCTGCTTCCACTTTAATGGAAACTGTCTGAGCTGAATTGTTCTCTTTTGTCGCTGAGCTAAGACACTACCCTGGGAGCAAAACACTGGGAGTCACACCCAGTTTAGCATTTATGGTACGGCAAGCCCACTACATTAACAAGAGTTAAGCTGTTCACAAAGGCCATATTTAAAGTATTTTCCTTCTGATTTAGTCTCCTTAAGAATCACAGATGTACTTGCAGTGCTTTCTTTAGTCAAGTCAAGCTAAAAAGAAGTTATAAAGGTAAATGATATAATAATATTTTCATTTGTAATGAACCTGTTTATATAAATATCATGAGGAATTTGGTACTGTTCTTGTAGTCCCCATTACTGTTACGATGTCAGATGAAATGTTTTTTAAACCATTACTGAATTTTTTGCAAACTGAAGAATCCTTGATTTATAAGCTTTGAATGTAAAGAGAGTCACAGAGATTTTTCATATCAGTGAAAAAAATATAATAACCTGGGTCCCCTGGGGAAGTGTTTTATTTGTTCAGTGGGAGATTTTGTATGGAAAGTCTAGATTTCTTACTTAAAACAATGTGCTGTCAAAGTACTGAGATGCAGCTGTTACCTTTATACGTGCTGTGAATATTACTGTAGTGTAATGCTGTAGTGTATGCTACCAGTAGGGCAAAGTGTCCTTTAAATAAAAGTATTCAGAATTTATTGTGAGCATCATATGTCTTGAAAAGCTTGGCAGAGATGTATCTAGGTATTTAAATTTGTGTGTGTTAGACATTATGTAAAAAATCTGAAGGATTAAAAACTGAGATATTAAAGAAATATTAACTATTTTTAAGTTTGATTAGCTATGCAATATTTTGGTCATATATTTATGTCAGAAAGAAACTTAGTTCTGAGTAGGAGTTGTCTGGTTCTCAAATAGAAAAAGGAAGAGATAATAGGTAATATGTAGTACTAGCAATTGGTGTATTTTGATGTGAATGAACAGAATAAATGAGTGTTTATGCAGGTGATAACGAGCCAGAAATTTTAACCAATGAACTATCTATTTTTCTAAACTAGCACTTCAGATTGGTTTTATTTGTCGTATTGCACAGAACATCATATATTAGTTATTGAAGAGAGCAAAAATACATGATGGCATCATCCACGCATCTTGCGTGAAAGTATTTTTAGTATATATGTTAGCCCACGTACATAAAGTAAGCACGTTACCAGTGAAATCCATACTTTCCCTGCTCAGCAGGTTTTCATTTAACCTGTTTTGGATGGGAAAATAGGGCAATTAATTAATAGGGCAAATAATTGAGCAATTAATTTCTTTTTATGAAAAAGTAATCATTTTGGAAATTTGGGTTTAAAAATCTCCAGGTGACACATATTCTTAAAATTCCCAAACAGACAACTGTATAGTTTTTAACCAGGGAGAGAAATATTATGGTTTAAATACACAGCACTGCAAACTTAGGGGAGTCAAAACTCATTTGTTTCATATACCTTTGAAACTCATAGCACAAATTTCCTACTGGGCCTCATACTGCATTATGTACTTTGCTAAAAAAACTACTATGATGGATCACCAAGAAATGAATATTTCATCAGGATAGCTTTGATTTTTTCAATTATTTCAAAATGCTTCAGTTTTATGTTGAGGCTATTTATTTTTTAATCATGCATTTGTGTGAAATTAATAACATTCTAAATCAAATAATTGCAAATAAACTGAAATGCTAGACAATTTGATAAATGGTAGACAAATGATTTCACAATTTCTGATTTTGGTGTGTTCCTATCACCACTTCTTCCTCTCTCCCACCTTCCCCTTTTCACAAACATTTTAGGTTTTAATAAATCTGCATTTTTTCAGTTAAAAAATAATTTCTTAAACAAGAATCCTTGTAAAGGTACACTGTAGCCGTCAGCTATCTTGCTAGTACACATTTATTAACACTTTTACTGGTATTTGCACGCAGGCCGCTACCTGATTTAGAATGGTAGTGGACCGTGTGCAAAGTATGTTGACGTTAGCTTCACAAAATGTTTACTTTTTAATTCTAAAGAATGTGATTATTTTCAGACCCTGACTGCTATTAAGTACAGTTTGCAAGACTTCAAATTCTTTCATAGTGATGTGATAATAAATTTCGGTTCTGCATCTGAAGTTCTTCCATTCATAGAACTTCTCTGAGTTTAATGGGAATTTTTCTGCAGGAAGGATTCAAATCATTAAGGACATATATAGAAAAAATAATCCTGTTGCTGATGCTGAACTGAAGGCTATTGTCAAAATTACTCATATTAATAGGCAAAACACAGACCCAGCAAAGCAAAAGGTTGAAAATATTAACTTCATTTTTTGATAGAAAAATGAACTTAATAAACGCAAGTAGACTTGCATAAACAAGATTGCAATCTTTATTTTGCTTTAGGTTTCTCAGTTGCTGTATCATCTTCCACTTATATTTCCAACAGTCAATTTGCCTGAATTACCATTGTACTTTCTGAAAGATCTCCTGGCAGATCCTCAAGCAGGGCAAAGAGACCTATGCCTTTTCACATATATTTCCATTTAGGCACAATTATCCTAAGTTACTTCTTTCCTACACACTCTATTGAGATGAATTTAAATGGCAGTGGTGCAAGCACGCAGAGAGTCAGACCCCGCCATTTGGGAACCCAGGTTTTAGTTGTACTCCAGAACAGAAGATTGAGTCTGACTACCTTTTTTTTAATTCCACATGCTTCTCATTTTTCCTCCTTATAGCTCAGGGAGAAACGATTTCTCTGGGAAAAACCCACAAGCTCTTTGGCACGCGAGTCCTTCTTCAGGTACTAAATGTACAGGTAGTTCATGCTTTGCAAGTAAGAACATGGAAGAGTGCCTGAGACTCTTGGTTTTGCTCAGAAATATGTAATTTTAAAAGCAGTTCTGGGTCTATATTCATATTGCCTAACTAACCTCTTTTGAGTATTCACTTAATTAAAGCTATTAGATTAGGGACCCACTCATTGTGGGGTTTCTCTGTAATCACTGGGGAGAGACAGACTTTGCTGGGTGTTTCTAGAAGTGTTGTTTGTGGTCTGCTGTGGTAGTGGGGAGTAGGAATAATCCAGCCATGACGTAGCCATTGACTGCACCTCACCACCTCATGTGGCACCAGGCCAGCCACCCCAGAGCAGAGAAACATCACCCCACAAAAGATGTGCCCTCCCTTGCCTTAGAGTTGAGCATACCTCAGGGTGCTTGGGCGATACAATTCTTACTTCTGTTGATCGCTAGGCAAGCTTAGTTTTAAACTGTTTATAATTTACTTTGGAAATAAAAAGGGAGTAGTGGTAAATATATAAATTGTTTCAATGTAACAACAATAAAACTGATTTAGTCCTATTTCTTCCCCAAGGAATGAGGGAGGTGCAAACCTGGGCATTCAACATTAAAAGCTTAGTGGAAGTTAAGACAAGGTTAAAGGACCGTGGGAGGAATTTTAGCGAACATGATAACTGCTGATCCATGTAACACTTTTAGGGGTGGAGAGAGATTTGTTTTCCTCTGTTCTTTTCTTTTCCCTATTGATTGCTTGTTCAAGCTATTGAAATACTTATTTAACTGATTTAATCCTGCTATACTTGCAACATCTACATGGTGCCAAAATATAGATGGTGTGGATACATCTGTAGGTACGGATAATTCCGTTTACTGTGGATTTTTATGAATATCCTTTAAGGTAAAGCAGCAGCCCTCAGTTTCTAGGCAGGGATAGTGAAGGAGGAATGCTGAGGAAGAAATGCAGGACCCTGAAACACCACGGTTTATGTTTGAGACTGAAGTCACCACAGCATGTTTACTCCTGCAGATTAGTCCTGCTGACTTCACTGGAGCCTGCACGTGAATAATATTTACATGTCAAGCCCTCCATATGGTTGACTGTGCTGTTATCAGGCAATCTGAAGTCTTACGTCAGCTGTTACTTAGCTGTCACAAAATTTGCCAAGTCTGTACTAAGGTCTGGATCTTGGCTGGTCATGCGTGTGGGTGCCTAGAGCCATACTGTTCAGCATCCAGCGAGTGGCAGGTAGCCTGACTTCTCCTCCAGCTGCTCAGCATTGCATGACACAAGCTCCTGCATGGCGCAACATGCATTTCTCATTGCTCCTTCCAGACCTTCCCTGTGAGTGCAGCTTAGTAGCAGGACTGAGAGGGGAGGCATAAAATCATCTCTGTTAAAGACATTCTGGTTACTTGTTCTGGTTACTTATACAGTGGGAGAAAGGAAAAAAAAAAGAAAAAAGGAAAAAATCAAGGAATGGGTAGACACTTGATTTCAATGAGCATTTCATGTAGGAGAACATTTTTGACACAGATTACATCTTGTTCTGCTGTTGCAGTTCATGTCTTAGAGCAGTGGAAGAACAGGAACCTGAGGATGTTCAGGTGTTGTCCCCCTACTCCTGAATAGTCTAGGCAGAAACACAGACGCTGTTTGCTATGTTTTTGAGGGTGAGGTATTATTACTTGGCTGTCAGTAGTCATAGTAACACTGCTTTCCCATGGCTGTTGAACGCTTGGTGCTGAAGGTTTCTTTAGTTCTGGCAATCTGTTTTTCTGCTTGTTTATTTTTCTTGTCAGAATTTGTCCCCCTGAGACTTTAAAACTAATTTGACACGTTAGCCTACAATTTAACATGTCAAAAACTGGAGGTGCTTCCGCAATTTTGATACAGAATTTGTGTTGGTGCCTTATAGTTTTATTTATTCTGCCAAATGGTTTTAATACCCTAAATTTAGGACAGGCTTCTCAGCTGGTGTTGATGGGCAAAGCTTCAGTAGGGCTCTTCAGGCATGTCTACACAGATGGGCACAGACAGCTGTGAGCTCCTCTGTCCACTCTGTGAGCCAGCCAAAAGCAAGCCAGCTCTGCTCTGGAAGTTGTAGAGCTGCATTAGTGAGATACTGTGCCCAAGCATTTATCTACCGTCTCTTTGGCAGAGTTTCCAGGTCTGAGCTGGCTCTTGTCTGTCCCTCCTGGAAGGTGAAAAGGAATGTTCATGCCTGGCTCCATTCTTCATCTGAGAAGGCATATCCCTAGCTGCTGCTCAAACCTTAGCTCCTGCTACATTTTAGTTCCAGTTCCTTCAATGAGTTTTGCTTACATCTGTTCAGTTACTGTTTTGTTTCCTCAGATCTTTTTTCCCTTCTTTCAGCCGTTGTGCTCACAGGTCAGATTGAGGGTGTCCCCCAGCACACTCCTGAAAGCAGTTTACATCACCTGTGAGCCCATTGCTATCACCGGCATGCGTCTCTGCTGTGTGTGTGTGTGTGCATGAAGCGATCAAATCCTGGCTCATGCAGAGTGTGCAGCTGACTTGTCTCTGTCAGTTTGAGTGGAGGCTCAGGGGCTGCCCTTTAGTGTGATACAAAGCAAAACTGAAACTGTGAGTGGTGGTGGGTTTTGCCGTAAGACCCTGCTGTGGTTGTCACCTTTAGGACACAGAACTCCTCCCATGGAGGGGTGGAGGGGCAACCCCAGCTTCACCTTTGAGCACTTCCTCAGGTGGATTTGTTTGCTTTAAAATTCACCATAGTTTCATAAACCATTCCAGTGACTGGCTTGAAAACACGGGTGCAGGAAGACATCCTAACTGCCATATTTGAAGTGAACTCCTTTGAATGCCAAACACATTGTAAACAGCTAGTGCTGTCATGTATGAGGCTTCTTTTCCTCCCCAAAAGTCTCAGCAGGAGATAGGTGCTACCTGTGTCCTCTGTAAAGCAGTAGGCCCAGTGTTTACACAGTGTCTCCTGTGGGAGGTGCTGTGAGATGGTCACCAGTCCACGTGCCTGCAAGGCCGACTGGCGAGAATATGTAGGTAAACCGGATTGGACATGGTGCTAGGAGATAAGGACACGGAGCTAGGAGATAGTGCCACTTCTGACTTCTTGAACTCTCAGTCTTTGGGGCAGAGGGACAGTGAGGGGTGATGGGCGCAGATCCTACTTTCCATTTTGGATGGTCTGAACACACTATTTAAAAGAACTGACAAAGTAGGTGATCACCGTGGGAAAGACTTCAAATATACAAATTGGAGAAAGGAGCAAGTTCTTTATTTTGTCCTGGGTGAACGCAGGCACCTGTGGTAGGGACAGACAGTGTAGCCAAGGAAGAAAAGTACACGCTGAAGGAAACAAAAAAAAATTTTAAAAATAGATGGTTTACATGGTGAAGTTATCTCTATCTGGAGATAAGGTGATAGATAAGTCAAAGTCAAAAGCAGCTGTTTAATAACTAATATGTAAAGCAAGTGTTAAAGCAGCACTGATGAAGAAAGCATGTGCAGTGAAACCGCATGAAAGTGATAAAGAAAGGAAGATTCAGCAAAGTTTCCAGATTTTATCATTTTATTACATTTCTCAGCTAGGCAGTGCTTTCAGAGTCTCTTGGGACAGCACCCTCAGCTGCAGGGAAAACATCGGGTTTTGACACCACAGATGCCTGGGGAGATGCCCAGTCTTCTCAGGTTACTGACCACACTGTCTGGAAAAGGAAAGGAAAAAAATTGTTGTTAGTACTTTTCCACACAAAATATTTGTAATTCAGAGAGCTTTACCATGTGGGTGCTCTGTGTATAAAAGAGGCCTGTGACTTCAGCATAAAGGGATCCCCCCCAAAGCTGCATCGAGAGTCGCCATTGCACCTCCCCAGCTGTGTGAGCCTGCCTTCCTCTGCATCGCAGGTCCCTTCTCTAAAAACTGAGGAAATTGATTCTAGTTTTTGTTTCTAAAAATGGATTCTCATGCCTAGAAGGGATAGGATTTCTGAGATCTGTATTTAGTGCTTTTCTGGTTTCTACCAATAAATTAAACTGGGCTTTTTTCTGGCTCTTGTTCACCAACCAACACTCAACCTGCTGAAATTAGAATTAGGCAAAAAAAGAAAAAGAATTAAACTCAGTCTTAATCTCTGCAATAATTAGGTACTGTTAAGAAGATTGCAAAACAAAACAAAACAAAAATTTCTTCTTTGGACCCATTTCCTTCTTCCATTTAAAAAAATCCCCAGCTGAACCATCCCTCTTAACTTCACTGGGGGCCCAGTCAGGTTGGAAATGCAATTTGGAAACACACGAGTCAAAAAAGGTGAATGTCAGCGTGACTCTATTGAGTGCAGCAGCATTGTGCCAGTGTTGTGCTAGATGAAGATCCAATTTACTTTATATGTTGAATGTGATTAAAAATGATGACATTACATTTATGGCCATTTTATACTTACTGTTGCAGAGACAAAAGAGAAACAACAAAACCTCACGTGATGTGCATGTGAGAAGCATCTCTATTCACAATCTTTTCCCATTTTCCACTTCTTTGTATGCCTGCCATCTGCTGATGTGCTTTCTCTAATTTAAATGATAAGGTCCCTGGGATATCAATCTAACTTTTAATATCTTCCTTCTGAGGTATGGTTTGTAGTTATAATAATGATAGCTAATTAGAAGAAATAGAACATTGACAAAAGCTTTCTTCCCAGTGATCTGATATTTCCAATTTGATTGGGTAGGTGGGCACAAAGCTTAGATTCAGATACTTTCTGCTTCAAGTATAACCTGAGGTACATGGTACTTTTGGGAGCTCTCACAGAGGGCATGTCGACACACTCACATGACTATAATACTCTCAGATGAAGCATTTAGTGCCGCACCGCAGAAAATGCTGCTGAGGGAAACAAAGGAAATAGCATTCATTGCTGATACACAGAATTTGGTGCTGCTGCTGCTGTTTTTGCTATTACTGTTCCAGATGTTGAAAATGAAGCTTTTGACTGTCAGCTCTGGGGAAATATTCAAAAGCAAAGAGCCGCTAGTTCTGTAACTAACTCCCACTGAGAGTCAGTGTGTGTGAAAATGTAGATAGCATGACCTAGGGCAATAAAAAAAGTCCAAACCGCTTTTTGGGCTCCTGACTTTTGAGTTGTTGCAGTGGGGTGTAAAAGTCAGAACGACACACATGAACGTCTGCTTAAAGGTTGAGGATTGCTCACAGGTACTTTTCTCCAGCTGGCTTTAGGAGGAATTGCATGTGCTGTGTATAAAGGCAGACTGTGGACTGTCTGATTAGGAGGAGAGTGCAGAATGGGGGGTCCTGTAGGATGCTTAGTCTTGGCTAAGAGGAAGCGGTACAATACATTATCTTCTTGCAATTCAGCATTGTGTTCCTGAGGACAGAATTGATGCAAATCCACAGTTTGTTGGGGATCAGAGTTGGAAATTAAAGCCAGGCAGATAGGCACTCTAGAAATGTTTACTTTCCTCTGTTAACATTGTTTTCTATTTGCCTCCATATAAGCTGAAAAATTTGTTTTTTCTTGGCATTGTTTATATCTTAATAAAAAGGAAGCAAGGGCTGTCATCAGGTTTGATTTACACAGAGAAAGAGGGCCTCCAGATGAGCATCAGATCTAGTGAAGTGTGTCCCATGTCACATAACCGTCTATCCATCTCCTTTCTTCAGTGAACTGTCTTTCTGCTTCCTTGGGATGTTAGATTTCAATCACCAGGTGATAGAGGCACTGGGCATTTTGACTGTGGTTTTCTCCCTCCTATGTGATGGTTTCGATACTGGCTTCTCGTGGGCATTGCAACAGCAAATCAGCACAAGAGGCAAAATACTGAGCTCTGTTTTTACTCCCAGTGGGTCCACCGGAGAACTGCAGTGGCAGAGAAGCCAAAGTGATATCATAGCCTAAAAAGAAAGAAATCCCATTTTGTCAGTTGGCACAGCTTTATAAACTTTGCAATGTTTTATGAGAATACTGTTCAGTTGTCTTTTTGCCATGCAGATTTTTAATCACCTATATAAAGTTATCTGTATCCCCCAGTCCTTGATCCCAACACTTCTATGAAAGCTTTTTGCATCTGTCCTCTACTAGTCTCGTTCAACAATTGTCTGTGGGCTTTTTGTTTTCTGCCAGGCAGTTTGCTGCAATTTTTCAGGCTGACAGGCTTTGTGCATGTTCAGAAAGATTTGCTTTCAAATATGAGGTAGCCAAGTCTTTACTTACTGAACTTGCGCATGAAAAAATTGTTCACTTACCCATACAAAATTGCAAGCAAGCATTTGCTTTCAAAATGATGTCCTTTTGTGGCTTTTTCTCATATGCTCATTAAGCACTCCAAAGTGCCTAGGAATAGAAAAAGGGATTTAAGATGCTTTAAGAAAAGAGAATGTTCTTGTTCTGTTGTTATTCATTTGTACTTGTTAGTGTGTAGAGATCTCATTCAGCCCCACTGGAATCACTACCATCCAAACATGTCATAATAGACAACCCTTGTCCCAGAGATTTACCAGGCTAAAGAAATCATGGGCAATGGTCCAGAGAAAGGGACAGCAGAGAAATGGAATTACTTGGCTGAAGGCACCCAGGATTTACTGTGATCTGGAGAAGAGGGAAACGTGTGCCTCTGCCTGTGCCATGGCTCTGTATAATGCTGAATGCCTGTCCCGTTGTTTTAGTGCAGAGCTGCATCCCCTTGCCCTTATCAAGTGGTCATTCGTGGGGGATGTTAGTTGCAGAAATTAACTTGTGTTCTATATGTACCTCTTATTACTTAATTTTATTCTTTTAATGTTGAATTTCCTCCCAGGACAGATATTTTAAAAACTAGTTGTTAACTCTCAGGCTGCCTGGTTCATCTTGAGGAACTGAATTCTTTGCAAGGTTTTTGCATTAGTAGATTTTCGTGATTGGATCAAGCTAGGGCACATATTCCACTGCCCTAGGACTAGACTGTGGTTATAAAGCCACATGCTTTCTCAGATGGAACTGCACCAGTGTGCAGGAGATGCTTTCAACATTGGGAAGCACGATTCTCCCCCATCTGCCAGGCTGCAGAAGGTTGCTATCTCCACTGCAACCCACCAACACCTTGAACTTTGTTGCAGAATGAGTGATGAGAAAGAAAAAAAATAATTGCCCACTTATTTCTTGTTATTGCTGGAGCACTTTTTCCTCTGGATCTCTGTTTACAGAGAGCATAGGGATCACAATGGTAACCTTTGGATGGCTATACAAAATATTTGTATTTGAGGGGTGTATGCATGTGTGTGTCTGTGCACGCACACACGAGTGTGTGTTTGAATATGTCTTAGAAATGGTAGTAGGAAGGAAATTCTCTGTCCCTTCTCAACGGTTATTGGAAATCCAAGCAGGACAAGATATTTCTATGCTCACTTTAATGAAATTCATGTGTTAAGATGTATCCCTAAAAAGATAGGACTAAATCCACTAGGTTCATGTTAGTGGAGAACTGGTACTTATTTTGTGTGGAAATCAAACACTCGAAAATGACAAAAGCCTGGAACCTCAGAAGCACAAAGTCATCAAATTCCTTTTGCTATCAAAGGCAGGCTGGTACATGAATACTTTTAAGTACTAATCTGTTAAGGATGCTGAGTTACCTGTTCATGTTATTCCTCAGTCTACAAATCAAGCGTAATTGGGAACACAACCATTGGAGGTATCATTGCCTATCACTTTGCAAGCACACAACCACTGAAGAAACACAGATACCCCCCCCACCCCCCCCACCCCACAAAACATAGGCTCTCAGCGTGCTCAGACAGTGGAGTAGAGGAAGATGGGTGAATTACAGGGCTCTCTGGGAGCCATAGGTAACAGAAATGCTGATGCTACATCAGCACTTCCTAGTACTCAGCAGCTCTGCTCTGCTCTTATTCAGAGTAGTGCTTCTCTGTAACATGCACTGAGTATATTAGACTTGTTATGACCTCTGACAAAACAAAGCAGGACAAAAGGTTTTTGTTTGCATATATGTACATACATGATTGTATTTGTGCACAAAGCCAGTGGCAAACTGTTGTATGTCCCATTCTCTTCAAAGTTACAACATAATGAAACATAAATGCGAGGAGATGATTGCACTAATTTATATATCTTGCCTGCAACAGTTATCATTGTGATGAAATACACATTTAGCAAATAAAACTTGCTCAAGTGTTCTTATTCCTGGGGGAACATGGGAATTGCTGCATTAAGTGTGTTTAGTGTAATACTACCCTGATCAGTATCAATACGTCAAAGCAAAATAGTATAAAAGCTAACTGCACTTAAGTAAATTATTTTTGATTGCCTGACAAATCTAAAAAACTAGCATTTTTTTTTTGAGGTTTATCTCCAAAACCAGATCAGATTCAAAGAAAAGGTGGTGGTTCTTATGACTTTCAAACAAAGGGGCATTTTGAAAATAGGAGAATGAAGTGCTTTAATCTTTTTCAAAAATGCATTTATTTTTCCAACTGGAAATTTCACCCAGTTGCACTTGAATTTGTGAATATCTATTCACATCAACTGATCAGGTCAGATTGGGTAAGGTATGTGCTTTACAAATAAGTTATTTAGATGAAAAATTTCACTAAACCTTGAAGAAAACAAATTAAACTCCAAGAATTTCACCCCTAACCTTCTGCTTCTGGCTAGTCCTTCTTATCTGAGCCATGACAACAGTGTATTTGGTTTTTCTATCACTTGTCTCTAGGACAAAAATATCTGTATTTTTTCTAAGTAAAAGTGGAGATAGTGATTTTATTATGCATGTTGAATGCTATATATAGCTCTCCTAGACTTGCTGACATAATGATGTCTGGTGGCAATATTTTTCCTAGATTAGTATTGTAGCATGTAAAAAATTATGTCCTTTTAGTAGATTTCCTTGTTTCTGTGAGCAATGCTTTAGAGATTTAAAAAATGTTATTGGATTTACCTATAAAGATAACGAGTTTTGTTCCTGTGGCACCGACCGTGAGAGTATATTCATTATTTATACACAGACAGTAGAGCTAAGAATGACAACTGTGAAGTGTTGACAAAAGCAAAAAATTACACTCTATATATTTGTACTTTCCCAGACAAATGAGGGCATATTAATAAGTTTTGACTTAATCTCAGTATAATGGATATTTATATAAGTATTCCCTGAGCCTTGCACAGGAACTGTTGTATCAATCATGACAACAAATTCCTTTGCCTTGATAAATTCATTTATACCGTGTTTCGGTGATATTACAGGATCATTCTACACAGAAGAGTAGTTACTTTAGGTGAAAAAAGATTCGTGGCTCTCTGGTTTCTTGAGTAAAGGTCAACTGCATTTTATTTTTGAAGGCAAAAGCCAACTATTCTCTTTCCTGTTCCCTTGCATTTTTCTAAAAGTGTTACCCAGAACCAGGAGAGCTTTGACTTTCCTGCTCGCCGGTACCGTCAGACCCAGGGCTCGTGTTGTCATGTCTCACTGTGTCAGGCGAGCCGCTCTATGTCTTTTGTCTTGGAGCATCTAATCACGATGAACACTGTTTGAAGTCAAAACTGAGTGGATGCAGGTCCAAACTTTCTCTGTTGGTCCACGGGCAGGGCACAGCTAAAAGAGCAGTGCAACTGGAGTGCAGCGGGGCCGATTCAGCAACCAGCTGCTGAGATAGGATTAAATTTAGGGTCAGGAATTAAGTTTGACAGAAGATTAATAATTTGCCTGGGAAACAGCATAGAGGGTAAAAATGGCATCAGAGATTTTGCTTAGCAATTTTGGCATCTGGAAGGAGGAATCCAAAAAAACCATCATGTGTTGGACCTTATGCATCGAGGAGTGGAATATTAATTGTCCAACACAGTCCCTTGAGGTGGGTATCACCATCCCCGTGGATGGCTGGCTTCCTCGGGATTTGCCGGCACTGATTGATTGAGTTGTCACGGCCCCTGATGTGTCAGAGTGCGGGGAAGCCCGCGAGGAAAAATTTTAATGGGGCTTGTCGTCAAAGAAAAATGTTGTGCTTCTTACTTCAGTGGTCCTGCTGACACCATCAACGTGGCGCCTGCACTCATCCTGTCTAGGATCATGGCAGGCTTCCTCTTGTCAGCCTGATCTTTACTGGGGCTTCACATAGCTCCTGTTCACTGGATGTGTCTCTTCTGCACAATTGAAGGCAACAAAGGGACTCTAGCTGCTTAGAAAAATGAACAGCTCTAGACTACTCCAGCTAGGTACAAAAATCATGAATATGTAAGATTCAAATAAATGTAATCTCACTTGCAGGATGAGAGGACTAAAGAATGAAGTATTTACTTTACGTTGGGGGGGGTTGCTGTTGTTCATTTGTTTTTGTTAATGTACATTTTCATAATTTATAACTTGTCTACATCCAAGGAGCAGCTCAATGCTCCTTCATGTCCGTAGGCTGGATGTCGGAGGGGGTATACTGGCAGAAGGGCTGGCATGACACAGGTTTTTGCTGAAGAAGAGCAGTGCCTGTCCCCAAGGGGAGAGGGCAGAGCAGGCCAGGCAGAGCCCAGCTGGTGAAGGAGTTCACAGGAGCTGCAGCCATGGCAGCTCTTGCACAGGTCAGCCAGGAGGAGGAGGTGGTGAGGACTGCAAAGGCAGCGTGGATGTTTTTGTCATGGGTTCTGCTTCCTTCTCGTACCCTTGGAAACTCGGGGGACGAGGAAGGATTGGAGTATGTGTGGCAGAGACATTGTAACAGGCACATCAGGAAAGATAGGCACAATTTTTTTCCAAAACCCTTCTACTGCCCCAGCAAAAAAACACCTGGGTATGATTTGCATGGTCTCAGAAAACAAAAGAAATGTGGATGAGCAAAGTTGGGATTTTTTTTCCATCATTTCATGATGCCATTTGTAAATGCTTGAAATCAAAGGAGATGTTCTGTTCCTAGCTGACACAAGCCTGGGCTCAGCAGAGGTGCTGGGTGCCGCGGAGGCATCTGCGGGTAACTGGGAGTATCAGCCCCTCAGACCCCAGGGTCAGGGCTGAGGCCCCTTAGCACAGAGGACACTGCTGGGGTCTGCTGCACATTGCTCTGAAATGGCTGGGGAAGGCCTGACACCTCTGCCTGGCACTTTTGGTGGCAGCCTGAGGCGTTTTAGGTTTAAGTGTTGCTCCATTTTGAATCTGATGTAATAAATGCAATCATCTCAAACACCCTGCAGGGCAGGAGCCCAAAGGGGAAAAGAGCAAGGGCTTGTCTTAGAGGCTTTTCAGAAACAGGGCAGAGCCTTTCTTTTTGCAGTGAAGGAGGATGTTAGGGTAATAGCTACGTGAAAGGAAATGGACAGTATCATATTGTGTGGACACAGGCGGAGGAAGCCAATTCCAGGCCTATGTTCCATCTTGTGAGGGATGTCACTGGTAGGTCGTGGGTCTGTGTTCGACCTCCCTGAGTTAGAGGAGGAAGCAGCTAAATGTCCTACTGAAAATAAGCCAAGTCACAGCCGCAAGAAAGATTAGCAGTAAGTAATTAACTAATTGTACCTCTTTGTCCACCATGATAAAGGTATATTTATAGTTACTGTGAAAAAATAATGCCTTCATAAAAGCGAAAGTGCTGTGGTTGTTGTTAAGATTACTTCACTTAAACTTTTCTTCTTCCTGACAGTGACATTTACGAAATGTTTGAGTGCTCTATTAATTTGTGAGTAACTGTCATTAAACCAGTGTAGTTGCAGAGTTTCCTTTTATATTGCCAAAGCCTCTATGAAAATAAATATTTTTTGTAATATATAAGCACTGAGAAGTCTCATCTTCCACAGTGGAACTGGACAACTTGCTAATCAGCAAAACTTTTCAGAAGGACAAAGATGGGGTTTTTTGTTCCACAAAATGTTTTGGTCTAAGGGGGACAAGTATCCCCTCCCAATATCTTCCTCCCTAAAAATTTCCCACAACCAAGCTGTCGAGCAAACTTGAAAGCAGGAGGCAAAATAGTGGTAAAACTAGCCTTCAAGCTTAAAAAAAAAATTTTTCCAGTATAGCTTTATGCTACAATTTAAAATCTTGCTTCTATATTTATCACCTTTCCCTTCAGAGTGAATCCTTTAACATGCTGCAGAGCGATAGGATGTTGCCTTCAACTTTTAAAAAAGTTTCAATGTTAAAACTTAGCACAAGTGTATCAGGGGATCTGTGTTGCTGTCAGTTTTTCAAAACAACCCCATTTTGAAGTCAGTGGGGATATCTGTTGAACAAGGAGGGGCATAATACGGCCTAAGGCTACTAAGTTACTTACTTGGTAAATGTTATAGGAAATGTGTTCTGATTATTGCACTCTTTCTGCTAAGTGCCTTACTACTAGGGGTGCTATCCATTAACTTCTTCAAGTTAATGGTTTCCCCATGAATGTTTTTTTTCTGCCAGAGCGGTATCAGTTGAAAAGAGGGAGGGGAATGTAGTCTGGCAGCTGTCCCTCTTGTAGAGCAGCTGGTACTTCTTCAGAAATTGTGGAACATAAAAAGAAGGGACAAGAGTCCATAAAAGGGTAGCTCGTCACACTTGGCATTTTAGGCCAGATACTCAAGGGGGTATACTAGTGCCACTTGACTGACTTTGAAAGAAATCAGCTGGTTTACAGTGCCTAAGGTCTTTGATCTTTTTACATACTTCCAATCTGGGCATAGTTTGTGATGTTTTGTTCATTAAGATTAATAGTAAAGCAACTAGGATTGTTTTAGTCCTGAAGATTTCCAGGGAAGACCTGGAAGGCTGAAGCTGTTTATATAATTCTAGCCTCAGTGGAATGGCCCATGTGAGCACATACACATTGGTAGTGTTGCCAAGCAGTTTTAGCAAACACACTACTAAGTTTTGAATTACACCCTGCGCAGTACAAAGACGAGGATAATCCTTAATATTTTGGCCAGCTTCAGGAACTGGGTGTAGCTTTAATATCTAATTCTTGCCAATTACGAGCACTTATTAGCAAAAGGTGAACATAATTCCCAGTGAAGGTTGGATATGGAAGAGGTTCCGCTGAAGTTATTCGGTGAGTTCTAGACCAGGACGTCCCTGAGGTGAAAATAGTTGGAACCCAGAAACGTATTCAGGGAAAGCAATAGAGTGCAAATTTCCCCTGCTCTTACTCTTTCTGAGGCATCTGTTTCTAACTGCTATTGGAGAAAGGCAAATTCAGTCTCACCATTCTTACGTTTTTAAGAGATCTACTCCTTCTACTGCAGTTGTTAATCTTTCCCCACTCTGGCTCTGCGTACAACTGAACAGAGTGACATCTAAAGAAAAGTTGCTCTTACCAAAATCACAGTTTTGTGCAGGTACAAGGAGTTCGTTTTCAAGTGTAATGAATTAGAGAAGGGGAGCTGAGTCCTATCTCCATAGATGAAACTGATATACAAGTTCTCACTCACACACAGCTATATCATAAGCCTGATGTAAGGACAATACTCTGTAAAGAGAAAAAGGAAGAGAAGGATCAAACTTTAAAGTATACTTGGTGGTTCTATTCTGATGCAACACTGTAGGAAACAATCCCGCAAACAACTGTATATGCTCACCTGGCTGGGGCTTATGGGTGTCACTGGTTCTTGGATCTCAAAGAATTTGGTCTGTGCAGCAAGTCTTACCTTGAGCTAGTTGGAAAAACTGTAAATTGCTTTTCTTTTATACAACAATATAATTTTTGAGGATGCTTTTGTTATGAGGTGCTCTCAGGTCCAAGAGAGATTTCTGATCACACATACGAACAGGATAACTTAAAATTACTTTGTGTCTTGAGTCACTACTTGAGATGCAGACAGTCTAAGTTCAAGTCAGTGCTGTTATTGATGTGAAGTAGCGATGTTGCCCCTGTCTCTTTCACCTAGTACGGAGGTCTCACCCTTTGCTGTAAAAGCTCATGCTTTTTTTCAAAAGAAAATGCATTTTGCATTTCACACAGAATCAAGACACACACCCTGCAACAACTTGACTTCTTTCTTTGCTTCTGCTTTCGCCATTTTCAGTGGAATGTCTTACTTGCTTCCTGACCAGCTGTGGCTAGCCATGACATTCATTAGAGATTATAAAGCTGGAAAGGTACTTATATCAGCTTATGCTGTATGAAAACTAGGTTGGCAGGCTTCATAACTTCTCCCTGACACCTGAATGGCTGCTCTCATTTTTTCTACAGTGATCAACATAGCAAGACAGCAGCTTTGATGTGTGTGTTCATTCCTGTGTTCACCAATGCAGCCTCATGTTTCTGTTTCTTCATTTATCTGTTAAGTGTAAGTTCATATTCAGTTGTTTCAGCTCCTTTCAACAAGAATATCTTTTTTCTCAGTCACCTTTTCAGTGCTAATAACAATGGGATTTTCATCTTTCATTGGGCTTCTACATGCTACTGCATTCAAGTAATAAAGCGAATCTGTTCTCTTTGCCCTTGACACTTGTTTTACAAAGGGATACACAAGAAGTAACCAGAGCCAGCTGCTGTTCTGATGTAAATAGGCAGAGCTTTACTGCCACCAGTAGTTATGCCCGGTTTTATAGTCTCATGGCATGCCATAAATGTTTTTGCCCTCTGAACTAATATATTTGAAAGCATTTTCCTACATTCTAATCCTTGCTGTAGAAAGATAATGTTTCCAAGTGTTACCCTCTAAGTAGCTAATCACTTTCTCAGCTTCCCACACTTTTGTTTTTAACCTCTTCTTTATGACTGATGAAGATAGTTTTAGTCTGGAAGATAAGGTTTTCCTACTATGATGTGTATGGGGAAAACAGCTTTTTTAAAATCCAAGCAGACTGGGGCCTGCAAATTTTTCACTATATAAAAGTATCAGATGAGGAAGGATAATTGCATGAGTGCAAACTTCAGTAACTCATTAAATGCACTAAAAATATGAAAGTAGTCTCTTGATTTGACATTAAGTAGAGATTAGTTAAAAAATAAAAGCAGCTGCTTTGCCATCATAAACAAAGAATTCAACACTTTCCCTTATCCTCTTGCCAAGCTGCTGCTTAGTCTTATCTTTTAATTAAACCTGAACTTTAAAATACATGTGTCTAGCATGCCAGTTTATTAAATGAAATATCAATAGGGACACAGTATTCTCAGCAATTAGCATTCTGTATAGAGGTTCTTGGGTTTTTTTCCCTCCTTACGGAATGGACACATGAAAGACCCCAGTTTCATTGCAAGTCAGAGTTTAAAGTCATTGATTAGAAAGAAACAGAATTTAAAGTCTTGTGCTGAAATTTTTTTTACTTTCCACTAGCTTTATTTTCTACCTCAAAACCATACCCAACCACTTCAATTTTGTGTTAAACAGAGACATTACTCCCAAGAAATGGAAAGTAGAATAACAATCTCTACTTCTGATCAATCCTTGATAAGGAACTCATAACATCTTCATTCTCTCAGAAGGGAAAACTTGATCTGATACATTTTCTCTAATTCCCAAATAATTTTTTCCTTTTTTTTTCTTTTTTAAACTTTCTAACAAATTGAGTCTCACTGGGGAGGTGGAGGTGAAACCCTAACTACAGTGAAGCCAGTGGGAGCTTTGCTATTTATTGAAGGCCAGTTTTCACAGGATTCCTCAAATGGGACTGAATGAAATCACAAATCACCCCTGTAATTACTAGGCAAGCACACAGTTTTGATCTAGATGTAGTCAATCATTCAGGGAATAGAAGTAAAACCCCATGACTTAGATGACCAAGCCCACTGCACTAGAACCCAATTCAAAGTACTAAATGTCAAAAAATAAAATTTCTGGCTACAATGACTAAAATCCACATCATTTAAGCATGTCCCAGCTGAGCAAAGGACTTAATTCTGTCCCTAAATAAGAAATGGTGATGGGACCACTGATATTCTTGAAGTTAAATGTATATTTTGCTAGGTTAACCCTCAAATACTTATAAATAATAGAAAAATTACTAAGCAATCAAGATTAGTCCCCAAATAACTGGATGGCCAAAGAAAGAGTTGAGTATATAAAAAAATTGGAATCGGTGTCCAAACACCTATATTACCAATAGAAAAAAGCATGTATTCAGAACTCCAGTGACCTAAAATACTTTCACCACCTTGAAAATATTGACAATAAAGGCCACTCTTTTCCACAAATATACATGATGACTGCTCTTTTGTTTCTATTCAATACAGCATTACACTGCAGTTTTGTGCACATTAATAATACAGCATGGTTGTAATGTTATAATGCCTTATAACCTAGAATAAACATAGTATATTGATCTAATACAGAATGATGTGGTAAGCAGTGAGGCTAAAACAAGTGTCTAAGAAGGAATTCATGATGGAAGCAAACAAGATTGTTTCCAGTAACTCTGTGCAAACATTAAGAAGGCAGCTAATTGGCAAAATGAATTGGAATTAATTATGCATGAATCTTGTGGCAAGTACAGCAGCACTCAACTCATTGAGAAATCATAGTTTGGAACAGAGGATGCCATCCTGACTGCATTGTATCCTGAATGTGCTTATGGCTACTTTTCAGAGCATTGCAAGGTCCATAGCTACCTTTATAAAGTACGCTGTCATTAGGAGAAATATCTAGTATTTTTGAATCACTGATGATGCTTTTTAGGAACCCTTGGGAACTGGTGAATTCCTTGACAGATGAGTAAGGACAATACACTATCTTTAAAAAGAGAAAAGGGGTAAGACTGAAAAAATGAGATCCCTGTGAAGATTTAGAAACAAATAACTAATCAGTCTGCATTTAAAAATGATAAAAAGAGCCATTATAAGTTTAAAAAAAAAAAGAAAAAAACGCCATCAAACCAATTTAATTTCATTCCTTGACAGGGTAACTAGCATAACATCTAGAAAAACAGAAAACAATAAAAATAAGAAAGCTGAATTTTGGTATTGCTTTTTGACACTGTTCAACGTGACATTCTCATAAGCAAGTTAAAGAAATATGGTCTAGCTTTAATCACTGTAAAGAGGATGTACAACATGGATCAAAAATTTCCCACTTTAATTAGTGTGAAGTACTGGGCTTCACCTGGGATATCGATTTTTAAGGAAGAGGCAGATAAACAGCATAACAGGGCAACAAGAATGATAAAGAGTTTAGAAAGAAAAGTTAAAGAAAATTTTAAAAGGTTCACTATATAGGAAGATGCTACACTAAGGAAGGTGAACAGTTTTTTGCATCAATATTAGTGAATTGATAATTAGTGCATTGTGATTATTAGTGAAGTAGTGAATTTATTATTAGTGAATTGATGACAGAAACCCAAAAAGTATATACATTTACATCATAACAGATTTACATTGGATATTAAGAAAATCTTCCAAAATGTTATGGATGATGAAGTATTGGGATGAGATATGTGATAACATTCAGAGATTTACGGAGTCACAGAATAATTTGGGTGGGAAGGGCCCTTAGGAGGCCATTTGTTCCAACTCCCCACTCAAATCAGATCCAACAAAAGCAGGTTACCCAAGATGATGTCCAGTGAAGTTTTGATTATTTCCAGTGATGGAGATACCAGAGCCACTCTCTGGGTACCTGTTCAGGTGTTTCACCACCCACATGGTGGAATTTTTTTTCCTTGTATCTTACTGGAGTTTCCAATGTTGCAACCTCTGCCCATTGCCTCTTGTTCTATTATTTTGCATCTCCAAGGAGAGTCTGGCTCTGTCTTCCCTATGTCATACCACTAGGCAGCTGAACTGTGGAACTCCCACTATTACAAGTATTATGAGCAGGTTTGATAAAAATCATCTGGAAAATGCTGGAACGTGCCTCGGTACAGGGGTTGAATGAGATGAGAATAAGTCTGTTATCATTCTGTGGTTTTATGAGCTCTTAACTTTCTATAATTCTTCGGAATTTGTGGAAACATAGCATTTAGTAAGTTAAGATATTAGATAATGTGCATAACAGAAAGTTCTGGATCAATGCGTCATGAATGTATTTCAGTCATTTTGACCACACTCTTTTTATGGTTAAATATTTGGATCCCAAAGCTTTCAGATTTTTTTTTTTTTTTTCTCCAAAAAGTCCCAAGANCCAAAGCTTTCAGATTTTTTTTTTTTTTTCTCCAAAAAGTCCCAAGATACATTTACAACAGGGGAAGAGTTTGTGGTCTAGTTTTCTCTGGAGTGGGGGGTCTTTTTAATGACTCACTTTTACTCTGAGGGGGGAAAAAAAAGTGCCTGATTTTATTTCCAGGAAACAGATTGAAAAATTCCTGGCTCCAGAGGCAAGAGGTGACTTATACTGAGGCTATTAGAAGGTGTAGACAAATTGAGTCCCTTTATTTTTTGCCAACTTCAACCAAATAATGTTCAACTTTAATTTTGAAATATGAATTTTGCAAACTATAAAGCCTTGGTTGGTATTATATAAAGGGTTAATGAAAGGAGGAATATTTTAGAAATACCTACATTATTTTTCAAGCAGGATTTCTTAGGCATGAACCATATGAGAAATCTTGGGAGATACAGAAGGAAATGCTGCAAATTAAAATTACCAAGACAATGTTTAAAAACCACACAGTTTAAAGAAGGCTTAATAGAAGAAGCTGAATCTTCTGCAGTTGTGGGTTTCTAAAAGATCTGAGATGAAAATTTAAACTATCAAGTATTTAAGACAAAGGAAAAAAGAAAAATAAAAGGTGATATGTACGCTCTGTAGATGCTTGTAGAAAAAATAAAACTTAAAACAAAAATCTGGCTATGCCAAAATGAGAAAAAAAAAGTGATAAGGAGAAAGCAACTGAAGATTCCAA
Source organism: Fregata magnificens (assembly GCA_013389945.1). Taxonomy (NCBI): domain Eukaryota; kingdom Metazoa; phylum Chordata; class Aves; order Suliformes; family Fregatidae; genus Fregata; species Fregata magnificens. Next base: position 20,580 of record WAAD01036318.1, on the reverse strand, counting down.
ATGGTGGAAGAAGTTTTAACCAGCAGTATGTGTTCATTTTCAATAAAAATGTCTAATGAGGGCATAAAAATGAAATCTAAGTTCTGCTGGAAGCAAGAAAATAGCTAGCAACAAGAATTAGACGAGAAAGAGCAAAGGGTAAACAAAGTGATGTTTGATGAGAATATTACAAAACAAATGATAAACATGCAGATTCATACAATATACACGGAGAACACAAAAATAATGAGAAGAGGTCTGAAATTTCAGAAATTATATTTTTAAAATTCATGGGAGCCAAGAGAGTTGCTTAACACTCTGGGAAAAGTAGATTTGATAGCTATATAAAAGAAGAGCTGGAAAATTATTGCATAACTACCTTAATGGACTATTCTAGAAAATAGTCAAACAGAAAAAAGAAAGAGTTGAAAATATTGTGTACTATTCAACCAATATATATATAAAAAGCTGACATGAAAAGTTTGTGAGCATTTGTTTCAAAAAGTGACACCAATCAAATGTAACTCCATTCTTCAATAGTGTTTGTGCAGATCTGCAATGTTATCAATAGCTTAGACAGAAGAGTGTGAACATTGGAGGAAAATGGACATAGTTGGGCTTGGGTCTTTACTCAGTTCCTACCTAAGTATAGAACTCATTAAAGCCAAAGGGAGCTTTGCCTGATTCAAAAATGAATTTTTTATTATCTGCTAGATAGGTGAATGAGCACTCCATGATTTCGGTCTCTATTGAAAAAAATTGTTTTTCAGAATTCTTTCTCTGAAGTCAGTGGTTAAAAAAGTCTTTTGTCTTTCAAATAAGAAGAAAAACAGGCCATTTCTGGGTTGTTTTTAACATCCCACCATACCACTGAAATCCTGCTGTCTCAATCTTACAGCTAGAGAGTCAGCAGTGTTGTCATTGTTGGTCACAGGAACTTAGTTAAGGAATTATTGTCCTCTTCAGACAGTCCTGCTGGCCTACATCTTGCCAATTCACTCACCCATTTTATTCTCCAAGGATGTCTGTCCTATCCTTGAAGCATTTTTCCATGTTATGGGTAGCTGAAGTATGATAATGGTACTTTGCCATGACATTGAAGACAACATGTAAAGCAAACACTGCTTTTGAATTTTGATTGACCAGATATCATGATCCACCTTTAATGACCCAAAAGTACTTTGCCTTCAGGCTAGAGCATGAAGGTTTGGTGAAACATTGAGGAAAGAATGAAAAGTCTTGTAGATACAATTAGGATATTACACAGTGTTTACAATATCATTTTCTATCTACTCTTTTCTACTCAGACTCTCCTGCTTAATTTTTTTGTAAAGAAATGTGCTCAGTCCCATTTTCAAGATAACATTTTGGAATACATCAATTACTATGATTATGCTGAAATGAATTTGTAGTTCAAGGAAGTGTATTATCTCTCTTTTCCAGGGTTGGATTACCTTTCCTGGGAAAAGAACAAATAGCTGCAAATGTAATGTCTGTTAATCATGATAAAATATAAATTGAACAGCTTGCCAGGATTACATTTATTATTTTGCTCTGCAGCCATAGTAGTTATCTCCTTCTGCGTTCCTTCACAGATGTGTATTTCTTCAGCCAGCTTCAAAATAAAAATTATAACCTGTTCCTGTAAACAGTGACACATGTCTGCAGTCCTGACAAGACGTTCGTGATTTGTTGTGTGAGAAATGAGGAAATAGAAAATCTTGAACCATGTTTTACACAATAGTACCACCACGTCCCTGGAAGCATTTGCTCAGTAGGACAGGCACACCACATAAAATATAGACCAATTTTTTTAATGTCACTGACCCTATGGCCACCTTCCTATTGAGCTTCACCAATAATTCTTGGAGATGACTTGACCTAAAATGTTTTAAATCCTTCTCCTCGCGGTCCTTGTCTTTCAAAACATGCCTGTAGGAGAAGGTGGTAATAGCAGCAGACAGGTGCTCTCTAACTGTAATGCTCAGCCTGCAGCAAATCTAATTTTGGTTGCACCCTCTGCCTGATGATGTCTTTTTT
>WAAD01036318.1:3839-18503 GCA_013389945.1 Fregata magnificens | reverse complement strand
TTTTTTGAGAGGAGGAGGAGGAAATTCACCTTCCCTCTTGCTGAAATAAGTGTAATTAAATATTAATTCAGCCAGAAAGTGTGCCCACAGGCAATCAAAATTAATGGTTAAAGCACTCACAAGCAAAAATTTCAGTTTGGGTCACACTGAATATTTGGAAGTATTCAGTGGAGTCCAAATTGGAGCTGAATTCACTAAGGTAATTTGCTCTTTCTCGTGCTTATTTTTCTGTCTATATCTTCTCTCTATCTATGTACGGTTATTGACATAGGGCATAAAACCAAGAATGGCTTCAGCATGGGCTGCAGGGGAGCTTGTCCCCTTAGAGCTTGCTAGCTAGGAAATTCTCATAGTTGTTGTTAGTTCAAAACCAGTGGATTCTTTCCTCTCATTAATTTATCGCCTTTGGAGTCCATGTATGATCTTCGCATTCTCAATAAGCTAGTTACACTGGAAGCATGCAAAAAGCATGACTCTGAGAATAATTTATGAACAGCTTGAAAAAAATAGGGGCGTAAACCAACACATGATGAATTAGTTCCTTGTCAAAAATTAATACAAAGCATTAGACCTGGCACTCAGTAGTGTCATCCAAGAAAAGGAGGAGAAAATAAGCATAAATTAAAAAAAAAAAAAAAAAGTTCTGCTTGTAAAAGTGACTTTTCCAACTTCCTCCCTTGCCTGGAGGCAGCATTGGGAAAAACACAGGTGTTATGTCTTCAATACAGTGGCCATGTGGCAGATATAACTTCTTCACGAAAACAAGATCCCTATCCCAGGCCAAGGAAAAAACCCAAGTCTGTAGAAAGCTCTTAGTGCTGGGTGAGCCATGGTAAAGCTGAATATATGCAAAGCAATCTTGTTGGAGGGCTTTTTTCTTTTTGTTTGCTAATAGTATTTTGAGTTTGCTAGGCTTGAAAGCCTAAAGTAATAAATCAGCTTTAAAGTGCATTTACTGGGTCTCACAAATTTTAAATAAGTTCAGATATGAAAGAGAGTGAGGAATTATTCCTCAAATAACAGGGTAAAAGCACTATAATCCTGGCGAGATGTGAGAAATCATCTCCTATCATAAAAGGAAAGTCACTACTAACAGGTATCACCAGTCCATGATATTTAATTATTTATGAGATTTGTTTGGTGAATATTTTGTTTCTAAACTGTGTTTCTATATCACTTGCTGTTCTTCACAGTTTCTCAGCTACTTCTGTTCTCTCTCAAATCCTGTTAATGTTTCAGTTTTGCTGTCACTGTAACCTACTCTCCAGCTTCTGGCTAACAGGGGCCTGACACTAAATGGGAGACGTCTGAGCGCTGGTTTAAGGATTTGCATTGGACTGGGGACACAAATTACCTGTGATTATAGTCGAGGTAAGTGTCAAGGAAACAAACGCTGGTCCAATCTTGAGTTAATGTGCTATGTCAAGAATGTTAGCAGCAGTGGGCTGATAAGAATACTCCTGTAGTAGGATGATCCTGGTTTTGTTGGGAAAAAATGAATATAATGATTGATCAGACCTGTAGTCTCATCACTGGTCTTTTTCATTTTGCATTTGGAAAAAAACGACCACCCTTTTACCACCACACTCATTTTTGTGGAGATTTGCTGTACTGTTTTCCAAGAGGAAAACAAAGAAGTGTCCTAGCATCACAGGAACAAAAATAATTGATCTACTATGCCATGTGTAAGTGGCTTCCCCAACAGACTAGCTCTCTTCTTCTGTGCCATTACAAGTGTCATTGGTCTGGGGCCATGTACAGCGTTCATGTAAAAGGGAATTACAGCGATTCTGTGCTGTACCTCTCACCCTGCCTCAAAGTCCATTGAAGCTAATAGGAGACTTTCTGAAGACTTCAGGGGCATTTTTAACACATTTTTCCACATGATTTTGAGTGTAATGGGTGTATGTAGGTGCTCATGAATATCCATTCCCTAAAGATATTCTGGCAGAAATTTCCTTGAGGCTCTAATACCAGAGAATCTTGGATGTGATTTTAGATTCTTTACTCAGCCAAATGCAAAAAATTCATGAGGTCTCAGGGGTTTGTTCCTCCAAGTTTCACAAATGTTGGTAGTTCCATCATGGGCTGCATGCTGCAATTTACTGATTATATCAAAGGAACTGAAGTGCTAATCCCAGGTGAGCCGCTGACTGTGTAATGAGAGGCTTCTAAAGTCTTTCAAAGTTACTGAAACTGGTGTTGTGAGGGATAAGAACATCAGATTAAAGCAAGAAAGAATCATATCACAGAAGCTTTGCTTCCACAGTGATTTGTGCTGAGCAGATTTCCTTGTGCCATCCAAGTTAGCATGCGACGTTACATCATTTTGTTGTTTTTAAAATCAGTCTCCTGCTCCCACCAAGTTCCAGGCTAACAAAGCCAGAAGGTGAAACTACACAGACCAAAAAATTACAATAGCAGTGGCAGAGCAGTTATCAGCTTCTCTTTTGAAACTCTGAACTGGGGCACTAACCTTTGTGTTTGCTTTTATGAGACAGACAAATATCTACTAGAAACTAGATGGAGGTCATCCACACATTTCATATGGGTCACTGAATAATGATCACAGGGTAGCAACTTTCGTTTTGAATCAGTAATGCAGAGGTGAAAAGCACCATATTTCATTATTAATGCCACATGCACTCCAGGTCTCTGCTTTCATTTCTTCATCCTGCTGGTCCTCTGAACCCTTAAGAACCTGGTTACTTTTAGGGCTGAGCAGGCTGCTGCTTCTGACCTTCAAAATGGATTTTGAACCTTAAAAGTTGTCTGTTCACAGTTGTAAAAGGGATGCATCTGGAAGAGGTATTTATTATATATGAAAAATACTTCTCAGGGAGCAAAGGAAATGAGTGTGTATGAAGAAAGAGAATAAACTATATTCTTCATTATATGGTAAGAGACTATAGAGTAATGAAAACAAGTAAATAAAACCACTGTGAAAATCATAAAAGTAATAATAAAGCTTCTTTCCAAACAGATGGTTTGTTTTTATTCCAAGAGATACATAAAATGTTTTATTATTATCTAAATTCGCGTTTCTTCTCTGTTTTATGACATGAGAGGGAGGAGGAAAGAAAGGAAAAAGGAAACAGATATTTGAAAACACAGTGATGGAATATGCCATTTCAAAGAGTCAACAAAATGCCCAGGATTGGATACTGCGGTGTGATATGCACTCCAGAGTATTCGGTATCTGGCAGGCTTAATTCTTAAGTGACAGTCCAGTGGACCAAGAAATCAGGCTCCAGTAACTGAATTCTCATGTAATCCTCATATGGGCTTTTAAAGATTGACTCTGAGACAAAAATATAAGCATCAAATTATAACTGTACAACAACTAGAGTTTATTGTTGCCATTTTGTTATTAGGCTGGATTAGTTTTAAGTTCAGGAAACCCTACCTATCTTATGTTACCTTCAAATAATGACAATGTGTGATTACAGAACTCACTGGTGATGCTATAAAGTGAGGCAATGTGCTCATTGTAATTCATGGGATTTTTTCCAAGAGAATATCTACCCAAATTTTAAGTTTCCCAGTAGGAAAACTAGAATAAAGAGAGCAACTCCTGCGACATTATTTCTTGAACGTGAAACCATCTCCCTGTTGGCTGAAACCACTTACTGAACTTCACACATCTTTAACTGTTTCTTTTGGGGCAACCAGAAGATCTTTCATGTTGGTGTTTGAGAACCATGTTTGGATCACCTTTCTGTCTGACATTTAAATGGACTGTGAGACTAAATTTGTCTTCATTAAATCTGATTTTTTGGTATCTTCCTGCCATAACAGTTAGCTAGATGTGCTGCTTCATCATATTTACTAACTAATTTTGTAAAGACAGCGGAATAGAATTGATTTTTCTAACAAGAATCTATTCGTGCTGTGAAAGGTACTTTTGGTCTTGCTTTATTAAGCCCATGTTGCTGTTGCCTCTCATGTTGTGAGGTGGTCCAGGTGTTCAGAAGCCTTGAGAGCTGAGCCTCTAATGAGTTTCAAGGCATCCCTAGAATTCACCTAAGTGAAGTTTTCTGTGCACATCAAGTCATCAAACAGAATGACTCTTGCTGCTTCCCACCGGTAATAGAGCTCTGCAGATCCAAAGCTGAGTCTCACAGGAGGAACTGAGCCCATGGTAATTTGGGTAATGGTGAGGCAAAGGTTGCTCTGCATCCAGGGGACTGGGCTTGCCTCAGAGTTTTGTGCCAGTGTGCTACCAGAGTTCACTGCAGGCTTTTCAATGCTAGTCAATGCACATTTCGAGCTGGCTGCCCTCTGCACAGAGGTCAGTGTGCACACAGCAGACCCCGGAGCATCACAACATGTTAACCTACTGCAAAAACTACTGCTCTAACAAGCTCTCGGGGCCATTGGAGCTGCACTGTCCTTGTTATTGACTCAACCCTCATCCAAAATCTGTTATTTAAAAAAAAAAGTATTCCTGGAGACTTTGTGCCATAAGATAACCAGAAACAAAAAGCTCTTTTCTAAGGTCTCTCCTCAGAAGAGTGAATATATCCCTTTATATTTTATTAAATAAGTATATATCATATTTGACTAGAGTAAATGAATGAATTTTATAAAATCTAATAACTGAGCCAATGACTGAAATATAAAGTTCTTTTGACCCATGGAGAAAAGAAGTTCCAGTATAGCAATAACAATAAAAACAAAACAACAGTAACACCACCTCCACCAATAACAACAGAAAATAAACTGGTAATAACTTTTTCCTAAAACATATTAAAGATCATAAATATATTTTTAACATTTTGTGCTCAATTTAATATTTAGTCTTACACAAAAACATAAATTTCAATCACTGGAATACACACCTTCACAATATACTTTACAAAGGGCATATGTTTGGTTTTCCACTCCTTGACATTTTTATTTCAAGGGTGGGTTTCTATTATTAGTCCGTAAACACAAGCGAGCAATTTGTCTACCTCATACACCTCAGTAATCGGTCAGTGTCGGACCAGCACAGGATTTTCTGGTTTGCAGAATCACCTTGAGGTATTATCAATCAAGCATGATCAATCAATCTTCAGGTAATACTTTCAAATTTTTAGGCAACCTCACTTTGTTCTTGTCTTCCACCAATGCTCACAGCAAAACACTGTCACCAAGGGCCTTTTTTCAGAATAAACTGAAAGCTGAAAACTTTGTTTCTTCAAATCTTTCTAATCAGGGCAGTACAGTATATTTATTAATAGCTGCTGACTTTCAAAGATAAAAAGCATAAAACATCTTTTTTTTTTTTTTTTCAATCTCTTATTATCATTAAAGCTCCAATACCTTCTGAAAAACAACCTAGTTTACAAGTGTCCTCTTTTAAAATTTAAAAGAGAAGATTATTTAACTTGGAAAAACACTCAGTAAATCCAGACTGGCTCCCCCAGTGTGTCTTGGCTGTATTTCTCCTGCTCTTTTAGATTTTACAGCAGAAAGACTAAAATTCTGCTCTTCCCAGGACTCTCATTAATTTTGTATACAACCAGGGTCCCTTATCCAATTCCCTGCGTTTTGCAGAGAGGTGACTTAAGGGCCAGCCCATGCCCTGTGCTTGACAGCACGTGTTCTTGACCACTCATGAGCACACAGGTTTGTCTCCTTCCCCTCTCCAGGAGCCTGATACAAGCCTGAGTCTGGCCATGACAGTGGCTGTCACACGTAGGAGGGAATAAGTGCTTCCAGCTCAAAACAGGGGTGTTTTTAGATGTAAAGTAAATGACACGTATGGCACAAGGCAATAATTAGCCTTTCCTGGAATCTCACTGCCTCTGTTGGCTACTTTGATATTTTTCCACAGACCTTCATTGTCCTTAGATTTCAGACCTTTACCTTTTTACTGTGTGCATAACTTGAAAATTGTATAGTCCTTTGTCAGGTCATGTCCACTGGTTTTCTCGAAACTGGAATAAAATATTCACGAGGCACTAAAAGGTGCTTCTTACAGGTTTCTTACCAGACATTGCTGGGTGTGCTGGATGTCTGCAAGAGAGGAATAGATGGAAAGGAATGTGCCAGCCCCTCCTCCTATTTCCTCTGATTTGGACTGGTGTCACCGCTGTGGAGAGAAAGGGAGGACCAAAGTCTGCCTGGAAGCCTGCCGTGTGCCAGGGAGCCTCTCTGGATGCCTCAGGGAAATGCAGGCTCCAGATACAGACAGCAGTGTGTGTGCTGGGTCTGTGCTGGTGCCTGGGGTCGCACCCTCAAATGCAGGCATGGGGAGAGGATGAAGTAAGGCAAACTGATTATTGCTTAATGGTTAGGGTGTTTTCCTGGGAGAAAGGTGACCCAAGGTTCTCATTTCTGTTTTTAGTTTTAAGCCAGTAACTGTCTCGAGTCAAATGCATGCACATCTCTGGGAATGGGGTCTGAAACCCCAGCTCCATCCCCCGTAATTGCTGTTCCTCTCACTCCGTGATTTCTGCACTCCTTGGATGCACAACGGCCTGTCAACAACAAGAAGGGCTGAGAAAATCCATCCTCTTTCCTCTTCCCTTTTTCCCCTTTGTCCTTCTCCCCCCCAGCCAAGGTACTGGTTAGAGTCCTTTCTAGAGGCAGGGTAGAGGAGAAGAGATGGGGATATGGTCAGCCCCCTGAGAGACGTGTCTCTCATCTCCTTGCCAGGAGTTATTATAGGTGTGTATATTGTAATGCACAAGTGTACCTATGTGTGCATGAGGAAAGGATGAAGGGAAAAGATGTGCCACTGCTGTCATCCTCCCTTTTTTTTTTTTTTTTAAGGAAAGCTAGTGCTCCTCCATTTAATGTCTGTATACAGAAGAGCTTTGAGCAGGCAGGATACCAAGTACATTATTTTAAGGGGACTGTCCCTCACATCTTTGATTTGTAAGCCATCATTTATTTTAAGGCTTTTCCTCTATTTCTTTCACATGAATAAGTGGAAAGCTCAATCAAGACCTTTGCAGAGCAACACAAAACAATGTTACTGCTAATTAAACTTGCTTCAGAATTCAAGCTGGAGAAGCTTAACCACAAAAGCTAACCGCAAAGCTGAGGAAAGAAAAGTTAACATACCCCACTACACATCACACATGAAATGGAAGTTGTAGCTCTGCCTGCAAGCTTCTGTCTACACTTATTAAAAAGTGATGTTATACCACAGTTCTACTTTTCTCACTTTTAACACAGTTAAAGAAATGGCACTAGAGGAAGCTTTTGGAAAGTCTCTAATTTAAACAGCAAATCATAGAATCACAGAATGGTTTGGGTTGGAAGGGACTTTTAAAGATCATCTAGTCCACCCCCCTGCCATGGGCAGGGACATCTTGCACTAGATCAGGTTGCTCAAAGCCCCATCCAACCTTACCTTGAACACTTCCAATGATGGGGCATCCACAAGTTCTCTGGGCAACCTGTTCCAGTGTCTCACCACTCTCGTTGTAAAAAATTTCTTCCTTACATCCAGTCTAAACCTACCTTCTTTCAGTTTAAAAATCCTTCCAGTATATAGGCACTACTTTGTTTTATTGCAAAGGCTGAGTGAGTACTGTGCTCATGGTATGGCTTAAAGCATGGTAGGAAGCCAGCTGCTTCTGGCTGGACTGAGAAGTTTGTTCTGAGATGGCTTACACACTCTCTGGAAATTTCATGCAGGCTCAGCAATCTATAAATAGTGGGTCATGTTGGTGGTGAGGAAGCTTTAGAATCATAGAACCATTAAGGTTGGAAAAGACCTCTAAGATCATCAAGTCCAACCATCAACCAACACCACCATGACTCCTAAACTAGGCCCTGGAGTACCACGTCTATACCTTTTTTGAACGCCTCCAGGGTTGACGACTCCACCACCTCTCTGGGCAGCCTGTTCCAATGCCTAACCACTCTTTCAGTAAAGAAATTCTTCCTGATGTCCAATCTAAACCTCCCCTGATGCAACTTGAGGCCATTCCCTCTCATCCTATCGCTAGTTTCTTGGGAGAAGAGTCCAACACCCGCTTCAGCACAACCTCCTTTCAGGTAGTTGTAGAGAGCGATAAGGTCTCCCCTCAGCCTCCTCTTCTCCAAGCTAAACAGCCCCAGTTCTCTCAGGTGCTCCTCATAAGACTTGTTTTCTAGACCCTTCACCAGCCTCGTTGCCCTTCTCTGGACACGCTCCAGCACCTCAGTGTCCTTCTTGTACTGAGGGGCCCAAAACTGAACACAGTACTCAAGGTGCGGCCTCACCAGTGCCGAAACCTTTGGTGTACTTTGGGCTCTGAACTGCTGAGCAAATTGTATGAGGTAGGCTTAGAGGTGTGTGATGGACCTAGAAAGAACAAGGTAGGTTTCCAGTCAGGTTATAACAAGGGCTGGGCGAGGGTTTCAGAGAAGTAATGAGGCGGAAAGATATCTAAAAACAAGGAGATGAGAGATGAAGATTTCACCTGTCTTCCTTGGAAAAATCTCTACACCAGTGCATGCAGACAGAAGAACCCAGCTTAAAGCTGGATACTGTGGACAGTCTTGTGTGCACTCACCTTCCCAGGACAGACTTCTGAGTAATGAAGCTGGAAATATTTTTACAGAAATCTGTTTCATTTTTCATCACCTTCCTGTCTAAGATTGAGTGCTGTGTATGCAAATAAGTGTGTTACACTTGTGCAGTGCCTTCTAAAGCAAAGGACCCTACATTTATTTGCAAACTGCATATAGAGTGACTTTTAACTGCCACTTTAAAAAACACAAACCATATATGAAGTGTATTTTCAGTGAAGCTTTTCTGTATCTAAAAGAAATGCAGCCAGGATTGCTATATATAGTCAATGATCTGTGTATTTAATGATGTTAATACCCCATAAATTTATAGTTGGCTACACATTGATTGCATTATGTGTGATATATAGAATTTATTGGCCAGTAGCAGGGGCTGTGAAACAGAGTTATCAGGGTCTCAAGTTGAATCTAACTATTAATGTATTTTTAGTGTCTCAGATTACATCCCTGCAGGGACTATAGGCATGACAGTGACTATGATGGTTATGTTCTATCAACATGTTAGGTACATGCCCTCAAGAGAAGAAAAAGTTTTGCACTTTCTGTCCTGAGTGGAGAAATGATTTTACATGGACCAGTAAAGACAGCAACAGTTGCCATAGGGCTTACAGTAATTATGCAGCAGTTTCCCAGTTGCTTATGTTGGACCATCAGGTGCAAGACAATGTGTAAGAATAGTTCTAGCTCAGCTTCTAAGAACAAAACTCTTGAAACTTTTTAGTCGATAACAAATGCACAAATACAGAAAATGACAAGGTGACTGTTGCAAGAGCAGCAACAGTGCAGTAAAGGTACTCACTGAAATAGATAACTTGATCTTATCAGCTGTAGTCAGTGAAATAGATCACTTGATTGTATCAGTAAATTGAATAGTATTTTGTTCCAAGATTCACCATTAAGTAAAATAATATATCCTACTAGTTCAGAAGCTTCATACATTGTCAAAAATATATTGGCTAGTGTACTAGCGGGGAAAAAGGTTACAGCTTTGGTTTTCCCATGATCGGTGACATTTATACATTGCATGAGAACTGCCTGGTGGTAATTTTTAAGTTCTTCAAAGATGATAAAGATAGGGATGATGGAGAGTCACTTTCAGTGTCTGAAGACTAGTTATATTTCTTCCACAATCTGCTTTGTGGTACAGACTTAAAATTAGAATAGTCTGATTTTGTATGACCTGCAATTCATCACATAATGCATTCATTGAAGGGTCAGTTACAATAAAAAATTGATGAAAAATCCATAAAAGTTAATTCCTATCTATCTAAAAAGATATCATGGCAAAGCAGAAAAGGTGGAAATAGGTTTCTCGGTGGTATACATCACCTTCAATGACTTGACCTCATGATTTTGCCTTAACTGAAGAAGATTACCTTTATTTGATTCTGCCACTTTCTTTGAAAAATGTTGACTTTTCAGGAAATTGCAAGCATTTTCAATGATCAACAAGCTGGATATGGTGCTCTTTGGTAAGAATTATTGTTTAGTGAAAGACTCAGTACAGTATCTGCACTTGCTTCAGAAGTACTAGTAGTCTAATGGTCTATCTTCAAATCTTAGTTCTTACAGTCCTTTTAAAACTCGCAGAATTTATTAAGTCCTTTCCCACCTTGTAATGAGCAGTGGGAAAAATTTCTTCCTTGTCTACACACAGTACAATTCACCAAGCCTTCCAAGTATTGATTTTGTTGAAGATAAGCTGCAAATTAAAGTTTTTCAATTGTACGCGTTAAGAGTTTTGAAACAGATTTCAAAAGAAAGACTGCCTCCTTCATCCTATTATGTTCCTGCAGTCTTCACTTTCAGAGGATTCTCACCTCCCTTTCAGTGAATAAGTGTTGACAGTGTCAAAATCTTTACAAAAGTGAGCCCTGAATGAGTTTCAAGCTTTTTTTTTTTTTTCCCCAGGACCTAGATGACATTTGCAGAGCCTATGGTGTAGTGAAGAAAGAATGACTTCTGGTGCTCTCTCTAAGGTGAAATAGCTTTGCAACTCAAAATAATACTCTGTAGGCTCAATTGAGGTGACAATCCTTGAGATACCAGTAAACTGCTTACTCAGAAGAGTTGACTTGCCTCCAAAGTTTGTTCTGACCCCAAGTGCCTGGAAGAGGTCACTAAGGCCTTTTCCATCTTTGCAGGGCACAGTGAAAAGCAGCTTTCCTCTACACAGATATTTCTGCGCGTGTCCCAGGCTCACAATGTGCAGGAACTGGTCCACAGCTTCTCACAGCACTGCATTGCACCACGAAGATAAAAAAATCATGATAAGTTTTAGCTTTGCCAGTTTTCTACTGGTTAGTGTATAGATGGCAATTGTTCATTATGCCTTTCTTACTGAAGATTCACATTACATTTACTGCAGCCAAAGTGTCAGATGCAGCTGACTCTTGTGAAAGGGGTTTTCTGTTTAAAAATCCACTCCTTTTCAGTCCATAAAGTACCAGAATTTCCCCCCACCACATTTTTCAAAATCCCCATGTTTCTCTTCTATGGTTTTGTTTTGGATAGGCTTTTGGAAAAGGATTGCAAAATAGATTAAAAAATCCCAGGCAAGAAAAGCTAAGACCCCTTTGGACCCCCTCCACCAAACAGGACAAATCCTGATATTTCCTGAACAGCTCTGCTTTGTACCTCTCTGATGAACACGCTTTGCATTCCTAGGCAGATGTGTTGCATGTTCATTTAAAAAACGTTTTATTTTCTTTGAAACTAGGGAAGAAATGTTACGACGTTACTGTACACCTCCTATCTTCCCTGCTTCTGTCTTATCCTACTATAGCAGCTAAAGCAGATCTTTTGTGAGGTTTTTGGAGGGTCTCAGAAATGCTTCTCTTTCTGTTTCTATCCCTGATTACTGTTAATTGGAATAAAATCCTGGCCCCAGTGGCTACATCTGTACTGCTAAGTAACATTAGGTCAGGGACCGTTTTTTGGCTGTCAGGCCAAATGACACAAACTACGTCCAAACTCCGAGGCACTTGACCTTTTGCCTCCACTGGGCCCCATGCGTCTGTAAGGCAAAATTGTAATTTTGTTTGTGTTTCCTTTCACTCTAAAGGGTTTGAAATAGTGTGGAGATTATGTAGAAGCCTCTCAGAACAGTGTTTTTATCGCAGCAACCTGAAATTATGCTGCATGCCTTTAGGTGTTGCATGAAGGCAGCTGGGGAGTTTGAAAATACAAAGCCAAAAAGAGCAGCATTGGGATAGTGCTGAGCTGGGATTTCGCCCTGGTTAACACAAGGAGAATTCTAAGGGAGATTGCAGCTGGCCAGGAGTCTTGGAGATATTTTCAAAAAACCTGTACCAGTTTTGCAGAAGCAAAAAAGACTAGTCATCATGCATTGAGCACAGACCAGCAAATACACCGAAATGCAATGATTTCAATTCCTAATCAGTGCAAGGTTCAAAGGGATGCCAAACAGCAATGAGGAAGAAATTGTAGGAATTGGAAGATATGTCCTGGATGTATTTGTAGTTTTTTCTGTGGCCTAATTAGAACACCCTGTCCTTACAAATTTCCAAGGGCTTAGAGACAGGTTTGTCTATTCAACAACCATCATTAATAGGTACGGCTGACCCTTATTAATTTATACCTTCTGCCTTAGGCAAGGTATAGCCTTTCTTAATAAGCTGATGTCTTTAAGCTTTGCCTGTAGACTATCTCCAGCCTGAACTCTGAGGCCATAATTCTGATGATCCTTCATGGGTATTGGTCACTTTTGATTTTAGTAGGAGACATAAACCTTAATCAGAGGTAGGGAGGAATCTAAAACATTTGGATTGCCTCTCTACAGCAAGCTGGAATTCCATTTTTTTTGTCTTCTGAAGTTGAAAACTTAATGTCACTGTATTTTTCCAGCCTCCTGAAAGTAAATTCTAACCTCCCTCACACCTATGCAGCTCAGTTAGTTTCAGTGGAGTTGCAGGGATTTTAGAGTTAATTTTGCCTGCTTTCCTCTCTTTGGCTGTTTAGTACTACAGAAAAATCTGATCCATAGCCCTCAGCTATAGGCTTGTCTCAAACAAAAAAATGGAGAACAGAACAAAAGAGAGTGTCAGCCTGGAATGACACTAATTACATTCTTTTCACTGGACTTTATTTGCAGTCCTTTTAAACAACAACAAAAGATTCTGTATTCAAGATACTGAGCCTGATCCCTGTCTCTTACAGTACACTAATGAAAATCAAGAGGAATTCTATTGATTCCAGTGCAGTTAAATCAATGTAAGAGAAATTTAAATTGGGCCCATTGTAGGCAAGACATAAGGCTACAACCTGTCAGGCATTTATGTAGTCCAATGGCATTCTATGTAGTACAGAATAAATAAATGTAAAAAGATCCCTATCCCAACCTATGTCGAGGTAATTGCTCAGAAATTAGCATTCAAGAAATTCCTCATAGCATGAAATGATTCAGAAACTACACTGGGGCGAGGTAAAAATTATATATATTGTTAACTCAGAGTACATTATATCACATGTGGAAATTCAAGAGTATTTGTTATATTAGTCCAGATAAATGTGGTTTAAAATGAGCAATGAAATGCATAAGAAGAAATATAGTTGAGATGAGACAGAGACTATGACTTCTATCTTTTCCCCTTACAACGACTCACTTTTCCAGGTCAGTTACCATCCCTTGCTAGCAGGTGGAAATTAGATTAACATCTGGAAGAAAGACAATCTTGAAGGTGTTTCCTTCTCTCTGATACTGCTAATGAGACTCCTGGACTCGGCCAGAGTGCTAGGGACTGCGTGTAAGTGGTAGAAGATGCTCTCTGTTGTTTTCACTATAGCTTTTCTATCATCTTCTGAGCTCTGGCCTGTAGAATGCTCTATGTAGGAATAGGTATTATATATGCCACAAAATGGCCTCCTAAAACATCTGGCATGAGTTTGTACATAAAGGATCATTTTGTGCAAGAACTGCCTTTTTTCATGATTATTTTAGGGACTAGAAATAAAAAATGTGTCATTGAATACAGAATGGTGAGAAATTTCCTCCACTTCAGCAAAAGAAAGGTAGCTTTTGTGACGTTGGAATATGTTTGAAATGCTTTCGTTTTTAATAATTCTTTCACATCAGTAAGAATCTGATCCCTTTCCCCAAACAATCTGAAGCCTGATGGAGGGGTTTGGTGCCAACAAGTGCTCAACTTTTCCAAATATATCAGATGTTATATCAAGAAATACTATATTTGCTCACTAAAATGATCTCTTAAAAAACCCCAAACAAGTAAACAACAACCCCCCCCATTTTATTTCCTCAATTTGCAGTGAATGTTTTAAGTTTTTTTAATTAAAAATGAGTTTTCATTTGGAAAGTTAACTCAGGTTTTAAAACGTTCAGAAACATTTTAAATGGCTGAAATTGGAAAGAAAAGATCCTCTTCAAATGAAAGATTTAATTTTTATCACATAAATAATATGTATTTTCTTGCCAGCTCACCTGCAGTTTCAAAAATCTCCATTTTTGCCTCAGTTCATTTTTTTCTTAATTCCCTAACAGAAAAATCCATAATTTCCTCAAGCATTATTTTTAACATACTTTCCTATGTCTCTCTGTAGCCCTTCTTCTGTGTTCAGAGGCTAGGAATTAAAGCTGTTTTCTGCAGGCTCTTTTCAAATCCCTGTGTAATGTAGTCTATCACTGAGCTCTGCAGCATTCAGTCACTGATGCATGCAGAAGAGCTTTTTGTGACACACTTCTTTTTCTACTTTTCTATGTCTCTGCTATGTTCACCTTTTCCATTAACCCACACTGACGGTCCCATTAAACTCAGTGCCAAAGCTACCTTTGATTTCAAAAGCATCAGGGCCTGGCTAATGATTAACACGGTCTGATCAGCCTGATGCTGTGGAGCAATATGGTGCTAAATGTACAGGCTGGAAACAAACTGCTTTTCAGTAGGATGACATGGTACACTGTCACTTCCATATCATCAAGCAAAACTCATTAAGAAGGGAGTGAATTTGTCAGCTTTTCTTTTGTTACCACTGCACTATTTGCTGTCACTAGTGGCCTGTCTACAAGCTGAATAAATGCTGAAAAATGAGATCCAATGGAATTGTGAAGTCAAATGCAAATTTTCAGCCACACCAGTTGTATTAATATCAATGAGGGCTGCGCAGTTGAATACC
>WAAD01036317.1:45669-65013 GCA_013389945.1 Fregata magnificens | reverse complement strand
TCACCGGAAGAGTGGAACTGTTAACAGCTCTACCAGAACTGAGGCACTCAGAAAAAAATGGAAATCGCAGAAGTACCAGCAGCACTTCAGTCTCTAATTACTAGAAGTAAAGGTTAGTGGAATGAAGACAGTTAGAAGGAAGATTTTTCTGACAGTAACTGGTAGACTTGACATGTTTAACAGTTTTCGTTAAATCAGGCAGAGTACACAAATGATTAAACCACATTTTTAGAAATTAGAAGAGTTGTACATTGCATGTGGAAATGAAACACTGAAAAGTCATAGGTTACACAGGAAAGTGGAGCTGTGCAACAGCTTGTGTGTAATCTGAGTCTGAAGAGTCTTCCATTTTGAGGAGGCAACCACGGTCCCAGGCACGAGTCTCCGGAACAGCATGTCAAAGAGAGAGAGAGGCTCCTGGGAACCCTACAGACAGACAATAACAAGAATAATAAAATAAACAAGAAAATGAAGCTCCAAACAAGCTTGTGGAGGATGAGCACTACTCTGATCCTCTATATGTGCATAAGAAACCTGAGTATCATAAAGCATGCTCATGACACAAAGGAATCCGTAGCTTGAAGTCCAGTACGCTCAGAGTTTCAGTTGGGAGAATGAAGCACACAAAACACTGGGAGAAACATTCTGGAAAACACATGCAAGGATTTTCTGCTTCATTTTGTCAAGACAATAACAAGAATGCATTGAATAAATCTGTTTAAAACAAGAAAGGACTGGAACACGTCAAGATGATGCTTAACGTTAAACACTATTGTCAGAAAATCAGCAGAAGTATGGTTTGGGGAGACCCTGAATATTGATAAATACATTGCCTTCACGATAGGCAAAATAACTTTATTTATGAAACCACCATGGACTGTGGAATTCATGTAGTCTATGAAAATAGCAATTTTCCTATCAAACATACACATATTTTATTTTGGTTTAGGAAGCATGCTGTGCAGTATTTCAATTAATTTTTTTCATTCCTGTTTGTATATATTCTTTCATGCAGAAGAAAGGTCTATTGTGGTAGCTAGAGAAGTAAAAAGTAAGTTTCTTCATTTTTCCTTTATCTTCATGTTAATTTATGCAAAGGATAACAGCATATTTTCTTCTTGGATCTGCTGGCTTCAGAAAATATTCCTATACCTTAAATATTTTTCAAGTAAAGAAAAGACTGTTGTTTAAAGGCTTATGGTCCTGTGTTTGTGCCATTTTATATGGTAATGAAACTTGGTTTCTCATCCACATTCATAACAGTAAAACATCACAAAAAGAAAACTATAGTTCCACTAACTACAGCAACACCCAAAGCTATGCAGTACAAACTGAAGGTAACAAATTTGTCTTTTGGGGGATGAGCAGTTAAAAAAAAATTTAGATTAGCTATTCTTGTACTGCTGTATTCTCCCCCATCAAAATGGGAATTCATTTCCCAAAGGAAAAATCAGAACTATAGCTTCCTCATTTCCTCTACTGAACTCTCAATTTTCTATTTAAAAACATTCATGGAATAAGTAATTAAATTGTTGTAGCTTTTTGTAAAAAAAGCAAAAAAATTATCCTTATTTCTAATCTTGTCCAATGAAGTGACAAAATAGAGGCAGATGTTTTTAAAAGAACAAGTCATGTTCTTTTGTAGATGATACTTTAACTGCAATTCTCCATGAATAACAGAAGTCCTGTAATGACAGTTTCAAAGGTTCAATTCATAAAAAGTGTTATAAAGATATATTGTATATGCAGGTTTCTCATGGCATTCTGCACTTATTCCCAAGTACCTCTCGCAAGTTTTGCTGCCATTCAGTCAGATTTTATAAAAGAAACAGAACAGGTGCATGACTACTGAATCACCACAATAAACTCTTAATTACACCAGGTTAATGGGCATAATTTCTTGAATTAGTACTTTAGTAATTATCTGGTGTACATACTGGTTCCAGTTCTATCCTTATCCCACATTCACTCTCTGAGTATTAAGCTGTATTTCTGAGCTGCTGATAGTAAACTCCTAAATAAGTGACCAGTTTATCAAATCTAGAACCTATTGCAGTTAGTCAAGGATTCCCATCCCAAATATATATACATACATACATACCTGTGTGTGTGTATATATATATATTTATGTAAAGGTAGTCAACTGAACTTCTATTTCCTTTTTTAGAGAGAAAAGAGGAAAAGAAAAAGACTGATGTAAAGAGGACTACAACTGAAACGAAGAAGAAAGGTATGGTTTCGGAACGTTTCCTATTGGCCTTATTCAGCTTTTACTCCCACTCCTGGCTCAAATCCCATTGTATTTTATTAGGTTAATCCTATGCTTCTGGCTCTGTATTGTCCTTCTCTTAGTTGCTTAGTCACTTTTTGCATGCTACCACTCCTTCAGTATCTGATGTCTAACGTGTTCAGTGTCCAATATTTTCTAAACTTTTTCTGACAAACAAAAAGTCCTGTTTGGTGCCATCTATGGGCTTGTTAAACAATTTAATGTAGTCCCTATATATAGCAGGACACAGTGATACTGCCATACACAAAACTCATGGGAGATATCACTCGTTTCATGGTACACCACTTTCTGAAGGTGGGGTAGATTTATTCATTTATTTTATAGAATCACAATCAAAACTTGCAGTGGCCAAACTGCAAAGCTTTGATATCCATCTAAATAACATTTTGGATCATTCATTCCCAGGAAACATCTAAAATCCACTAAGGCCTTGCTTTCATGGGAAAATATTTATGTCATTCATTATTTTTTAATGACCTCATCGCTACTGGAGCTTAAGCTAAAAGGTACTACATTCATGCACTGATGATTTTTGCCTAGCCTTTGATGAATTATTAAGGGTCCAAATCATCCATAGTTGATGCATACTGATTAATTTTCATTTTCAGCTGATTGCTCTGTGGCTAGTTGGGTGTAAGTGCTATAAGGGAATAATCTGAACTAAACTCCTAAATAAGTCACATTTTTTTCAGCATGTGCCCACCAGGACTTGGCTGACTGCATATTTGAGTGTATGATTCAGAGTTCTAGCATATCAAATTACTTTCTTTAATTAAATTTTAGAAAAAGAAGGAAAAAAAGAGAAAGCTCATGAGAAGACAGCTGTCCCTGAAATTAAAAAAGCAGGTAAGAAATTGACGTCTGTCTTTCTCTGCAGTAGATATCTGGCTAGTTAGTGGAAGCACTTTCAGGTTTTAAGCATTTGAGATGGGGCTTATGTAATTATCATGGAAGAATCCAAGCTGGAGAGATATATCTACATATATAGAGTATATTTTTATATATATGTGTGCAATGTGTTTCCATTACATTATATATATAGTATTTTATGCATATTCTATGTATGCATATAACATGTGTATATATAATGCAAGTAATTTTCAATTCTGTGAGCTTGGGATTTTTACAAAAACATTAGAAACTGCTTTCTCTTATACACTAAATCAATTAAGAGCATAAGTAGTTTCAAAGGGTGCATGGCATGGAAAGACTGAATGGATTGCATAGATTTTTGCATGAATTATTTCACAAATTCAGCTCATTTTAAGTAATAAATAGAAACATCAACATATCAAACCACTTAACATGGTAGAAAATAGATAGTTCTCTTTCTGAGGCTTTATCCATGCCCAGAAAATAATTTTTTTAAAAGTTAAAAATAAAGTTAGTGAACATCCTGAACCTAATCGTGTTTCATGCTATTCAGCATAAAAAGATAAATTTTTCAGTAGGATTAGAAATTAACATTTGGGTCTTGTCTACCCTCAAATTGTTGTAAGTTTTCTTTCCTGTTATTTCAGTAAATTTGCAAGTATGTTTAATGTGCAAATGCAAACATACCTCCAGTAAGTGACACAGTCTCTGAAACTGTCTCATTAAAATCAAGGAGAAACAAAATGGTCAGTCTAGTGGTTTGGTCATCATCTTAAGACCTAGAAACAGGTTCTACTTGCTGCTTTGTCAGACACTTTCTACACAACCTTCTACAAGCCATCAAGTACTCAGATGAACCTTTCTGTAGACTAGACTAATGCCTAAAACCATGGAGAAAGGTTTAAAATAGGATTGAAAGATTCAGGGCTATAGTTACTATGTCCTCAAGGCAAACCTTGTGCTCTGTTATCTAATTATTCAAATCTGTTGAATTTTCTCAAAAGCAGAAAGGATGTATATCCCATTGTTTACTAACATTGTGGATTACAAATGCAAATTTCAATACGCAACTGCCGCCTTTGCCATGAAGTCATACATGGGCTACATAATCTTACCTATTCAAGTGTTTATGGATGGGAAGAAAAATGTAAATTTATGTTTGGTACAATATAAAAATACACAGAATGACACAGAATACCTTGGACTACTATCCTGGTAGCCCCGTATTTAAATATGCTTCAGTCTTTTGTAGTAGGGAGTGGCACACTGGGGAAGGGATCGGATGAAAGGGAATACTCTTTTCCAAGTTAAGTTGCATATTTAAATGTATAAACACAGATTTAAAAAGAAAACAAGCTGACAATTCAAATATCTTTTCTAATTTTATTCTGGTTCTAAGCCTATATTTCACTTGAGAATACAGAATTGTAAAAGATTACATTTTATGGCAGAGCTGCAGCATAAAGTTATTAATATGTTCATCTTCACAAGCTGTTGCTAAATCCAGTGAGTCATCCTACCAATGCTAGAAAGACACAAATTAGACAAACCGAGACATCCGCACATTTCTGTCCCTTTTATTAGCTCTGTAGGTTACTGCATTTTGAAGAGTTTACTAGCCTTTGTGTAAGAGGATGGTAATCCATAATATATTCTTTCTACACATGTTGCTGTTATTCCTCATTCAGCTTGCTCTTTGAATGCATGTGTACTTTTTAGCTTTGATTGGCAGCACCTATTGTTATCCCTAAAAGGTTTTAAGCCTGAAATAATTGCCACATTTGATCAACAGAATAGTAGTGCATAGCCCAGTTTTGAAATGAGGTACCTCAATGTCTGATAGTATTTACATGCTTTGGGCAGACAGAGCAAATGAACCTCAGAGCGCTTGAATCAGCAGCGTAGATAAGTATCCAAAAGCAAGAGTGTAGGAACACTTCCAGTTTTCTTACCTTTTCCCATTAAAAGCCAAGGCAGAGGACACTGCATTAAAAACAAACTCCCCACCCTGGTTTTCAGATCCTTGTGTTACCTCTGGATGCCTCTGATTTTGTGTCTCATTTTGCTTCCCCCAATCTTTGCAATCCCTGAAGCCAAGGTGGGGGGGGGCATGCTGCCTCCTCACTGCCACCCACGCCCGTCCCTGTGCCAGCAGGCAGCTCCTTCTGCCAGGAGCTGGCTGCCTGGCACCCCAGTCCCACCTCTGCTCCTCACCCTCACGTATCTCCTCCCAGAAGACTCACCTCTGACAGGAGGCCCGTTAACCAGGCTTTCCCCGCAGAGGCACGGTGGTGTGTACAGGCTGTCAGGCGCAAGAGAGAGAGGGAGGAGGAGATGCTCCATAAGCACTAGGTGAGAAAAACATCTCTAAAATAATGCTCTGAGAGCAGCACTTCATTCTATTCCTCTCCATCTCTCTTCCTCTAACAAGGAATGCTTGTGATTGCAAATATGAATATTTTTGCTGATTAATATTTTAGATAAGCCCTTTTGTCCAGCAGACAATTTTATCTCTAGTATTACCAGAATGGAGTTTTTTATTGCTCTCCATTAACTGCATCCCTGTGATGTATTTGTTTATTTGCACGCCAGCTCACTCTTTTTCCATTCCTCTCTTCCTCCATTCCTCTCTCTCTCTCTTTCTGCTGCTGCAGAGGAGCGAGTCGTCTAACGTGAAATGTTCTCAGTCTTTAGTACAGAGTGAACTGAATGATTCTTAATTAGCTTTTAAAAATTCATTGTAGATAAAACCACATTAATCCTCCGACCTTCAGCTCGTACAAAAACATTGTGTTAATTGTCCTGAAAAATAGATAATTCCATTGTTACAAACTCAGAGGTCTTGCTTAAACAAACATAATTGTCAGACACAAGGGTCTGGCACAGTCACACTTCAAAACATTTTACAAAAATCTATCCAGCACTACTCTGGGTAAAGAAGGAGCTGCATCTCCAAATCCCCACAAAGGGGCTTGCTGAGCCTCAGCAGAGACAAGCCTTTGCCAGGCTTTCCCAAAGCTCCTGGTGGTTGGGACACATCGGCTCGGAGGGGTCCAGCCTGCAATCTGACGGAGAAAGGGGACCCTCTCTGTTAAAGCTTTGGTGCCCAGCCCTACATGAAAATGAATATGCAGAGATTGGTGTTTTCAGGTACTCATAGTTTGCTTGCAGAGTGTTTCCTGATGGTCCCTTTCTCAGAGTCTCAACAGTCTGGAGCTTCTCTGCTCCTTCTTGTATCAGCTTTCCTAAAAATTCATGATGTTCACACGCAATCTTTGTCTTAGAGTTTGCTGCAAACTCCTTTCCCACTTTGTTTTGATTCTCACAACAAATAACATAGGTAATAAATGAGCTTATAAAGCAATGAAAATGTCAGCCTGGATCATCACACCATTTCCTAACTAAAGCTCTGCTCAGCTGTCATTGATGATCTTATCTTCCTGTTACTGCTGCATAATTTCAAATAATAACGGTAATAAAAATACCTAGGTCTTGTGCAGCATTTTTTGATAGTAAATCTTAGAACCACTTTAGAAGGATAGTCAGTGCCTTTTCCTCCACTTTCCACACAGGCAAATTCAGGTATAGACATGTCACCCGGGCCAGTTGACCACGGGGCTTATAATATAGATCTTCTGAATGCCAACCCAATGTTAGCTGGATTAAAGATCCCAAAATTTTATACACTTTCATTATTTCCCTAATGAAAAACCAGGGACAGCAACCAATGCAAATGATGTTTAGGAAGAAAATGTTTTTGCTTAAAAACATAAGGACTGATCAGCTGGACAAGTGTTCAAGAATCCCTAGGCTCTGACCCTCAGTGACAAATGTTTTAAGGGTGTCAAACCCAGGTTCCTGCCTGAGCAGTTCTGCTTAGCAGAGATAAAAGAAGTCAAGGCCTTGGTGTGCAGATTCACTCACCCCAGATCAGGGAGCATGATCTGACTTGCATTTTGTTGTGTTGGTACATGCATGCTCCCAACAGAGCATCCAAGCCTTTACTAAGGACCATTGCAGCCCCTATCTAAATCAGGGAGCTAGGTTGCAGTGGTTGCACATCCAGTGTTGTGGATGCATCTATCACAGAATCATAGAATCATTTAGGTTGGAAAAGACCTTTATGGTCATCGAAGCCAATTGCAAACCTAACACTACCAAGTCCACCACTAAACCATGTCCCTAAGCACCACATCCACACGCCTTTTAAATACCTCCAGGAATGGTGGCTCAATCAGTTCCCCAGGCAGCCTGTTCGAATGCTTGGTAACTCTTTCAGTGGAGAAATTTTTGCTAATATCCAATCTAAACCTTCCCTGGTGCAACTTGAGGCCATGTCCTCTTCTCCTATCACTTGTTACTTGGGAAAAGAGACTGACACCCACCTCGCTACAACCTCCTTTCACATAGTTGTAGAGAGCGATAAGGTCTCCCCTGAGCTTCCTTTTCTCCAGACTAAACAATCCTGGTTCCATCAGCCGCTCCTCATAAGACTTGTGCTCTAGACCCTTCACCAGCTTCGTTGCCCTTCTCTGGACACACTCCAGCACCTCAATGTCCTTCTTGTACTGAGGGGCCCAAAACTGAACACAGTATTTGAGGTGCAGCCTCACCAGTGCCAAGTACATGGGGACAATCACTTCCCTAGTCCTGCTTGCCACACTATTCCTAATACAAGCCAGGATGCTGTTGGCCTTCTTGGCCACCTGGGCACACTGCTGGCTCATATTCAGCCGGCTGTTGACAAACACCCCCAGGTCCTTTTCTGCCGGGCAGCTCTCTAGCCACTCTTCCCCAAGCCTGTAGCGTTGCCTGGGGTTGTTGTGACCCAAGCGCAGGACGCGGCACTTGGCCTTGTTGAACCTCATACAGTTGGCCTCAGCCCATCGATCCAGCCTATCCAGATCCCTCTGCAGGGCCTTCCTACCCTCAAGCAGACCAACACTCCCACCCAACCTGACATCATCTGCAAACTTACTGAGGGTGCACTCGATCCCCTCATCCAGATCATTAATAAAGATATGACTATGATAAAGATACATCTATGATGCATGATACCCTGTCATATGTTTCACACCAAGCAGTATTAGCAGAGGAGGGGAGTGGTGACGTCTCTCTAGCTACCAAAGTAAATCTTTGCCTCCTGAATAGGAAAAGTCTCTGGGGGTTTAAAGTTACAAACACTGAGGCACATTTTAATGATGTCACTGTAACAATCAAGCGAACTTGCTCTGCAGTCATGAAAAAATAAACTAAAAGTTAATCTTAGATGTAAAAATTGAAAACATTACTTTATGACTGCCACAGAACCAGGTTAACCAGGTTATTCTTGCTACCCTGTCATCTAGTAAGATCATGTAGCTGGGGGGAAAGTCTATGTTTAATCACGCTTTTGAGGAGGGATGTTATAGTACTAGGAAGGCAGGGCAGAGTGGAGGTGATCAGGCAAGAGCAAACAAGACCAACCAGGTCCCAGTGACTTTTTGCATGGGTTGACCACAGATGCATTTTCCTCAACTGTACTTTCTTTGCTTTAAAGGCCAGTTTTTGTAATTTACAAAAAAGCAATGATTTAATAGGAAATGGAGGGAAAAGACCATTTTATACACCAACAGTGTGTTCTTTGTTATTGTGCTCTATACAGACAGGAAGACAAATTCTTCTGATCATTTTTGAATTCCTGGTCTGAACAACAACAAAAAATCCATTTAATTTTATTACTTCCTTGGCTCAACCGTTACCCTTGCAGTCTTGACATTAATCCTTCCATTAGAGAACAACTACTGACACCTGGTGGCCAATTATCTTTTTCTTTCATTCTATATGCCTGGTTTTTTGTTATTCGCTTTTAAATGTGGCTGTTTAAAGAGTTTGCTGATGAAATGATGTACCTATTACTTTTTTCCCTACGCTTCTTATCCTATTGCTTTCATGGCTAGAAAGATGTTAGAATGTTATCCAAATGTGACACCATTCTCAGAAGAAATATTTTGGAATGGCAGTACTTTCAGCACTGTCAGAAAAGTAAAATGAATTAAATTATACCTTATGACATAAGTTTATACTTAGAAAAAACCCATCCTTGGCACAGCCACTGATCTAGAGGAGTAGATTCACACCACACTGCCTGAAATGCTTCAAGTTGATCCATCTGCAATGGATTGAATGTTTCATCTGGGATCCAAATGTTGATCCCAGACTTTTTCTGACGAGCAAATGGGTTGTGCTTGCCCACATTTGTAGGAAGACGTCTCTGTTGTCTCTCAAGAGCAGGGTTTGAAACTCCTCAGTCTGCCCTGCCCACTCCCAGGAGTGTATTTCCAGCTAGGAAATAACTGAAGTGCTGACAGCTTTCAGCAGCCCAGCTTGGGCACTGCCATGTATCTCATGTTCCCTAATGTGATAGATGTGACACGATAGATGTCAGCAGATGGGAGGGTGATGGGTACTTTCAGAAGAACCCCGATGTCAGATCTGCAAGGGCCAGCGAGGTGTAGATGTTGTCTCAATTTAGGCTGCTTACAAGGGCAAAACGGAGTTGTGAAGCCAGACCGAGAAAGCCCAAGGTATTTTGAAAGTGGCTGGTCACGTACAGAAAAAACCCCATGTTTAATCATGAATTTTCTTGTGGCTTATTAGACAAAGTATGAGAGAAAGGTAAAAACTGCAGTGGTAAGGAACTGGGGTGCATGTATAAGTGTTACTCTGCATTTTTGATTGTCCAGGCCTTTTTTCAGAGTGGCTGCTACAACATGTAGAAGGTAGGAGTTTTGAGGGGTAGAACCCTGTCTGACTGTTTCTTTGCTTAATTTTTTTTTTTTAATGGAAAAAAGACACTGTAGTGGCTTGACCCTGGCCAGCAGCTGAACACCCACAGAGCCACTTGCTCACTCCCCACCCACCAATGGGACGGGGGAGAGAACAGGAAGAGTAAAAGTGAGAAAACTCGTGGGTCGAGACAAAGACAGCTTAATAAGTGAAAGAAAGAGGAAAAAAACAAGTGATGCAATGGCAATCACTCACCACCTCCCACAAGCAGACCAGTGCCCAGCCAGTCTGAGCAACGATCACCCTTCCCCCTGTTCTTCCTCTACCCTCAGTTTTATTGCTGAGCATGACATTATACAGTAGGGAATATCCCTTTGGCGAATTTGCGTCAGGTGTCCCAGCTGTGTCCCCTCCCAACCTCTTCCCAGCTTGCTGGGGGCAGGCAGAGTGGGAAAAAGAGAAAGCTTTGATGCTGTGCAAGCACTGTTCAGCAATAGCCAAAGCACTGTTGTGTTAACAATTTTTCAGCCACAAATCCAAAACACAGCATCATACAGGCTGCTATGAAAAAAATTAACTCTATCCCAGCCAGACCCAGTACAGGAACCTATGATTCATGTTTATTTGCAGCTAGGTTTAGAGACATTAGTAGGAGAGACAAAATTAAAAATCAAGTAACAGAAATAATAAGCAATGAGTTGCCTAGTGATTCCTTATGCAGACAAATGAACGTATAAGATCAATAATTAAGGGAGCACAGAGTGTTATGAGTTGAGACAAATTTAGGAGCAAATCGTCTTAAAGCACACACACAAAAAAAAGGAAGATCAAGTTATGGACCTTAGGACTGTGTGATCCTTCTCTAGGGTATTACTTATCAATATTCTTTTGACAGCTTTCTCTGCTAGACTGTTCATCCACTTGTACATTTCTGCAGGGTCCAGGGCTTGGCTTGCTGTGTGTTTGTACAAAACTTAGCAAAGACCCTGGCTCTGGTCTCATCTTAACTATGATTTCAATTGGTAGTATCATTATATGAATCAATGCCCATACACCAAAGCCTACAAAAAACTTCTAGTTTTCCCAGCTGGCTGACTGGAGCTTCAGGTTTCATCTCCTGTACTACAGGCTGATTCATTCCTGACTAATAGCTTGCTCATGACACTATTATGCATGTCAGGCCTATCCTGATTTTTTCTTTCCTACTCCTCCTCTGCTGGATCCTATTCACAACTTACCTGCTGTTTCCTGACATTTTTGCATTAGTAGAGGCTTCTGCTTTCAGACACAAGCTATGCACCCAGCCCCCAGCACTGGTTGTATTTACTAACCTGCAGAAATGCTGGATTAGGATTCCTGCACAGTTACCAGCAGGTGATGTTATTCACTCTTCTTTCTCTGACACAGACAGGGTTTAGTGGCATCTCTTGACTTTGAGAACAATTTCCTGTTTGTGGGGCTTTGTACAACAAAATCACAGAAAATGGAGATGGAAATGACCTGCTAGGTCATCTAATCCTTCCCTCTGGCAATGCAAGATAATTCCTTACAGAATATCTTCAAGTGCTTTATCCAGTTTAGTTTTAAATGTCCGAAGTAACTAGGCCTCCATCAATTCCCACAGAAGATTATTCTACAACCTAATAGAACTCACAGTTAAGAAGTATTTCATTCCAGTCTGCCTAAATTTTCCCTTGCTTAATTTTATCCCATTACTCAGAGTTATATTCTCTTGTGACACCCAAATATAGACTTTCTAACCTCAGGGCCCAATTCCCTACTGCCTCATGTGTTATATTGCCACTTACATTTACATCTGGAAAGTAGCTTTAAAACTGACAAAGTGAATGGCAAGTTGAAGTTGATATTTTTTCATACAGTCGTGAAATTACAAACCTTGCAGCAGGGAACACAGACCATGGTAACCCATCACCTGTGTACAAGGCACTAGAGAGACTGGAACTTGCATGTCGATGCGGTGTCCAAATTGGAGAAAGAACAGAAAATGTCACTCAAGTCATTCACAAATTAAGAATATTCTTCACAGAGAGAAATAAAGTATTCTGTTCATCTCTTCAGAAGAAGGTGACTTTGTTATTGTGGATACTAAGTACCTTCACAGAAAAAAAAAAATCTGGCTACTACAGCTCTCTTTAATCTAGTAGGAAGAGTTTAACAAGAATGAATGACTGGGAGCTGAAGCTAAGTGAATCCAGACTGAAAATGAGGTACATGTTCTTAACACTAAGAGTGATAAACTACCACAGCATAGGGTGGATATTGCTTTCCCTGATGTCTGCAGATGATTGTTTACCTAATGGAAGAAACACATCAGCTGAAAAGGTGCCTAGTTGAAACATAGGAGTTTCTGACAACAGTGTCAGACTACATAACCTGATGGTGTATCCTAGCCTTGAACGTTATGGACGTGTATCCTCAGAGATACACATGATAAGCTAAAAGGGGACGCAGTGGAGAGTCAGTGCAGGAATGCAGCTGGAGACAACCATCTTGCAGGTTCATTGGAAAGATGGAAATTCCTTTCTGCATTATTTTTATAAGCCTTTGTAAGCTGAACACATGACTGGTAGTCATCCTCTAAGCATTCAGTCTTCCATGGAAAGTAGGAAACCTGCTTTTCTAATTGATATTTCCAGAAATCATCAAGAGACAACAGATATGACTATTTAGTAAAAATCAAATTGTATCTCCCTAAAGAGATAAAAACAGAAGAATAAAAATGGGGTCACAGTGAGGGACAAGGCAAAAAATCCAGCAGAGCAGAGATGCAAACACAGCAGAAAAGCAATTCCCATGGTCTCCATGTGACTGGCTGTTAAGGGGGTCTGCTCCTGAAACAAGACAAAAGGCAGCTAAAATATGTCCTACACTGAAAGTTTCAAAGCACTCAGTGGACTTTGAATTCTATGCTCCATCATCAGCAGTGATTGACAACATGATTTCAAAGATATTTATGGGCCTAAAGATGTAGCGTGGTACCTGGTGGGATTTACAAGCACGTCAAAGTAGGCCAGGCACATAACTCCCATTGATTTTCTGTGAGAACTGAGCTCCTAAACACCTTTACCACTTTTGAAAAAAGTACGGAGGCTGCAAGGTCACTGTGGTGTTTCTGAAAATATTGTCCCTTATTGCCTGTTGAAAGAATTCTTTAGCTGGGAATGGTAACATTATTTATACCAAGACCAAACCAAACACTTACGCCCTTCCAGGACAGGGTTAGGATTCAGCATTCAAGAGCTAGAAATGAGGTGAAGTGCAAAGAGGTAAAGAGTTAGAAACAAGTTTTTCCTGCCTTCCCCTTGTCTCTCCCTCACCTCTCAGTAACAACTGGGTCAACGTAAGACTGACTCTCTATTGCGATTGCTGTGGGGACTGAGGTGGAAGACTGACCTCCTCTTTTATTTCGTATGAATCAGCTTTAGAGACTGTCTCCCTTCCCATTATTGCCCACCTCCATGTGTTGTGCAAAGAAAACTCTAGAAGAGAAGAAGGTGAATATTCACTGTCTGAGGTGCCTGCTCTGTCCACGAAATGTTAGCAGTAGATGAATAAGCTTTAAGCACCTTTCAGTGGCCCCTTTGCGAACTATAGTGAGTTGGGCACTTTCAAGGCTATGTTCAGTATTGCTCAGCCCAGACCTGTTTCTTTGTGTTTGTTCTTTTCCATCTGTGACTGCACAAAGCAGGGAGTGATGTGAGAAAGGCAAGTGGTGAATGATGGCAGTAAGATCTGGTTTGCAAAGAATTAGAAATGTCAAGCCTTTAACAAATACAGAAAAAAGGGAGGAGGTTTGGACTTGTACTACAAACTCAATTTTTGATGAGTTGGCAAGAGAATCTTCCTTGAGGAAAGCATAGGAGTCATTTTAGTGTCTGACAGGCAATCTCTGCTGACACTGCATTGTCAGTCTTGTAAAGAACTTTTTGGGGAAATGTGATACTAGAAATAATCAGGCTTGAAGGTGATACATATTCATTCTAAAGTCCACATAGGTAGCCACATAATCAGTTTGCCTTTGGACTTTCAGATATGTAGAATGAAGTACCTGTGCTGTGCAAGCAGCTGGGTGGCATAACTTTAATTAAAGAATCTAATTTATTGCATCAACCCTGTTTATGTTGGTCTGGGGATTAATGTAAAGTTTATTTTTCTGGTCACATCCAGAAATAACAGGCTTAGAATATTCCTATGCCTCAAACAATGCAAAGTTAATCTTTTTAATGAAGGAAAACAGTTCTGTGCCCTCAAAGTAAGATGTACATCTGAGTCAGCAGGCCTGATATTTAGGATAATTATTCTATGTGAAATATCCATGCACAGACACATCAGCCAGGTTGCAATGACATACCTATGCAGTGCTATCTATTTTCTGCTGTCACTCAATGGACAAGTTGAAGGCTTGACCCACAGCTAAATAAAGTTAGTAGGAATCTTCAAAGTTTGGGATCAGGCTGATTTTCCTTCTTTTCTTTTGTTTTACACTTAAAATGAAAAAGTAAATTTTCCCTTGACCTTGAAATGAAGTTTTAAAAGCTTTTACTAAGTTTTAATGAACACATATTTGATAAAGTCTTTCATGTCACTTATTTGAAAGTATACTTCAGTCTCTTGGATGCCTTTCCCCTAGAAAGGTTCATAGACCGGAGTTATTCCTGACATAAAATAGGGCATCCTTTACACTTCACTCTTAGTTACAATTGTTTAACCTTTCAGTAAATGTTCCCAATGGCCATGTTTGTTCTCTTGATCTGTTTTTCAAGAAGCAGAGCCAACTTTGTGGCTTTGCTCTACATAACTGTGAGAGACTAAATCAGATGAAGTATTATTGAATGATTAGGATAATAGAATGGGCAGATGTTCTTAAGCGGAAGAGCCATACACAGCTGTGGTCATAAGTGCATTGATTTTTAGCTTGATTGCAGTAGGTTCTGCATGAGGTTGCTTTCTCATAGATTTTGCTTCACTTTCAAGAGTGTAATTAGAGTAGTGTGTCACCTATAAAGATGAACAGAGAGACATTACATTATTCAGGATCTCCCTTTTCACAGAGTGAGAATGCTGACTGCATCTATGTTCAGAAGTACAAAAAATATCTTCATCCTAGTAATAATGTCTACAGATGCCATCTGTACATCCATCTATCCATCAGAAAGAAATAAATTGAAATGTGTTGAGAAGTACAAAAAGAGATATTACAAGGACGCATAGCATACATGCACTTAACAAAGCCTATTCTGACTGTAAAAAAAAAAAATCCTCTTGTGAATCATTCAGAAAGTATTGGTGATGAGCTTTCTTAAGAAAAAAATAGAGAGTATATCCCCCATGCTGTTTCAGGAAAAGGTAAAAAATGCTGAAGAATATTTTCAGCTGTTATAATATTTACACTAATTCAAATGACAGTATATTCCAGGAAAAGGTCTGATTCTTAAATTTTAGGAATTAAAGTTATTACCTGCATTTGCTACACAAAAAGCATTACCTTTTCCCTAAATGACTGCAGCTTGTGTAATTAGCTGCACTTGCAGCTTCCTGTGTGTGGATGACTCTGATCTCACATTGTGCTCCAGGTTTTTGGGTTTTTAAATCACTCCTGATGAATACAGAAGGCAATGGAACATGTTTCCACCTGCTCTGCAGTGGGGGAGACTGAATCCATTTCAGCAATTACAAAGTAGAAGGGAGAAATCACTAATTAGTGGAACCATGAATCACTGGTACAGTTGAAATTGGCCACTCCCAAAGTGCAGGCTTTTTTCTTACTACAAGTGTAGCTGAATCACTTGTTTGCTCACATCCCTCTCTACTTGCTTTATTTTTCACTCTATTGAGCGAACTTTTTAAATGATCTTGGGAAATCCGTTTGAGGTAACATTTAGTATTTCAGCCATGCATGTTGCCACACAACTTTCTGGAAAGCTCTGTGAGCTTTAGGCTACTACCTACCTCTGATGTTGTGCTGCTCAGGGCTTGCAGGTTTGCAGGCAGGCTGCACAGAATATAGAGCTCCTTTGTAAATGGCGATGGACATAGTGGCGCAAGGAGACAGTGCAGTGGGGAAGCAACACATGCAAAGGCTGGTGATCAGAAGGGACTTGGAGACACCAAAGAAATTATCAAAAAGTCTGCTACTGTGACTAAGGAGAAAATAAAGATGATGGTGAGGAGAGAAGGCACCCTTCACAGAGAGTGGAAGGAAGGGCTTGAATATTTTTTCTCCTTCAATGGAAAACGATCTGTCCAAATTTTAGAGTACTATCACCAATTTTCCATTGTAATCAACAACAGAATAATGTTAGTTAGCTAGTTTTTCATAGGCCTAAATTCTTCAGACCCTTTTATAACCCACATTGGTTATTAGTGCCTTTTGAGAATTGTTTCTTATAGTCCGGTCTCATGTTACTTGAGAAAACTTGATTTTACCTTCCAGAAGCTCCACTTCCTCCCATTTTCACCCAGCAAGAGTAACGTCATCTGCAGTTTCCCCTCACTTGGTGTCTTACAGCCTGGAGAGATTTAAACTCAAAACCAACCATCTGGGATTCAAGGTTTACTGGCCTCTGCTGATAAACTTCCCTGTTATTCCCAAGTTATTCTCAAAGGAAGCTAGCTAAACTCTGGTCAGGGAGTTTTTTTGCTCTCACCAAATGGTCAGGGAACAGCTCTGAAGCAGCAGTGGCACAGTACCTTGCTTTTCCTTGTGCACATCTTCAGCCTCGCCAGTGCAGTGAGATGCCTTTCTTATGCTCACCAAGAAATGATATTTTGGAAAGGCAAGAGGAGTTTTTTGTCAGCAGTTGTCACAGACCATATGGCAATATCATGCTCAGTGATTAAGATGGGGAACAAAATGAAGTGTTGGTCCAAACACAGAATTTTCTGTGTGGGAGAAATATTGGTATTTCTGAACAGCTCTTTTATGCCCATGTCAAATTTTAAGGTTTTGGGAAAGTATATTAAAAAATGAATCTTACATCAACATGAGCAGTTTTGATAGAGCCTTCCTAGATTTTAAGTCCACTGAAAAGAAGAAACAACATTGCTTTAATTCCCTGTAATATGAAATTTTTAAAATCTTAATTGTAAAATGGAGACATTACAATAGAAATTGTAGGCACTCTGATAAAATGCCCCTACACATGGGCATCTGCTGTTTCAGAAGTGACTGAAATCAAAATAAAAAAATACTCCCAAAAGATTTGAGGTGTGGTAAGATGACAATTACTTCATTAATGCCATACAATTAGTGTAAAATTATCAAAGATACTATAAATTAAAAAGGAACTGAGTAACAAATTCTTAAATAGAGTTCAGAATTGAACACTTCTCAGAATGTTGGAATATTAATTGAAATCAATACTATTTTGTGGAAATAAGTTTTAAGAACTCCAAGTAAATGAAAAAATAAATAGTAGATCACAGTATATTTGAATAGGAGGTTTGAAAATGCTTGTTTAATTACTATATGCTCAATAGCAGTTCATTTTTCATAATGCTTAACTATCTGGGGTGTCTTGCTCTTTTACCACTGTAAATCACATTAACTGCAAATCTTGCTACTTAATAAATTGTTTCTAAATTCTGGTACATCTGCAGACTGTACTGAGGCTGGTCTCTAGGCGACTTTACGTTTTTCATTCACATGATGGAAATTCTCAGCCATCAGATACCACCTGCTATCATTTTTATTTCCACTCTTGTGAACACTTGCTCAGGGCAGCAAAGGGAACATTAGCTGTTGTACTTGTAAGGTGCACTGTATTAAAAGCTCTGTGGTTCTATTGCACTTGCAAAGCCAGAACCAAGCTCCCAAAGCATGCTCTCTATCGTGCTTTGGTCAGTAATAGCAGCCAGAAGCCTTTTTTTTCTGGACAACCAGCACAATTTTGACTTCAAGATGTTGGAATATATCATTTCAATTTTCAACACGATTCCCTCTGATTCTTGAAGCTTCTCTTCATTTTTCTGCCCTCTTCTCTTTTTCCTCTCCTACTTTTAATTACAAAATGAATTGAATACCCAAGTCAAAATAAATTGTAAGAACCAAGCAATGACGCAAGGTTTGTGTAAGCCTTATTAGAAACATTCTTCTTTGAGTCAGCTTCTAGAGCTATGGTCACATTGTGTGAGGCATCTTCATCACACAACTCATTTTCTGTGAACCTATGTAGATCATTAGCCAGTCAGTGGGGTTTGATTAAGCCCATTTAGTATGTGATAATCAGCTGAAAGATAGAGAAGGTAGATGGTCAGTGCTAGCTGAGGTTTAGGATGAGAATTCCTCCTTTAGTAATTGCTTAACGTTTTCAATTTCTCTTTTTTTTTTTTTTGATTCAGTGAATCATGTCTTTCAGAGGCATCTAGTAATTCCCTAGGGTCTTAGTGCTTAGTCCAGATCAGTCAGTACAGATGAATCCTTACATCCTTAGCACCCTTAACCTTGGCTATTGGGTTACACAATGTTTGATTAGGATATTAGCTACTGTTCAATTCAGACACTGTGGTTGCTAACTGATGCTGAAATTAGTTTCTGTTTGTAAATTTGATATTACAGTCATGTTCCTTGGTAAGCTTACAAAGAGAAAGGTTGATTTAGATACAACATATGAAATAAAGCTTCCAATAGTAAAAGTTGTTTTAGGCTGCTATTTTAAACAGTGAAGCATTAGCAGAGCTATCAATATATTGTCTCTGAAATATTCATTTATCTGAATAACAGTTCTAATTTAAGATTTTTTTATACACTTATGTATTTGAGTGAGACATTTCTAGGAAGAAAAAGCACAGAGAAGCCTTTCAAGAGAGTACAATCTGAGACCCATTTATTTCCCAGAACTTCTTTTTATATATAAAAATTATAGGTTGTATGGAGCTGCTGAAGATCTGCTGTTCTCAAATGTACAATGTACACTGTATTACAAATCCATTGCTAAAAAAGGTGTAAAAGTTTTGTGAACCCCAGATCTAGAATTCACTTCAGAGCAATGTTTGAAATATTCCATTTCGGAAGTTTGTTTAAACTCAAACAACCACACTCTGTACTAGAGCACTGGGGCATCCTTGTCTAATGGCTTATTACCAACCTCCTAGGGACTCACTGGCATGAAAGGCACTATATAAGCTTAGAGGGATTTTTTTTTTCTTGCCCCATGTGTAGTTTAGATGTCATTTGCAGTTACTGTGTACTGCTAGTTTACTTCAAAAGAATGCTGATCGAGGCCTGAGGAAAAGATTGAGCTATGTGCTAAAAAGAGGCGAAAGAATAAAATACTGCTTTGCTGTTCTGCTGAGATACACCTGTGCTGGCTGCCAAATGCTCCTTCCTAGTTTAAATTCAAAATTGATCCTTTTAGCCTGTACAGATAAGAACAAAGTCAGATCATGTTTGT
>WAAD01036317.1:30543-43868 GCA_013389945.1 Fregata magnificens | reverse complement strand
TGTGGTAATTATCATACTTTGAAGTAATGCCTGCAAAACATGCTTTCACAGAGAGTTAGTGGAAGCTGAGGATTAACCTAGAAACATTTCAGTTCAGAGCAGCATATCACCCAAATAGAAATGTATTTTCCTCTGAATTTTTCAAGACTTTTTATTAGACTACTTGGCAGTCATTTGCATTACCTTATCTCATATCAACTTCTTCACAGCAATTTAGAGAGCAACAGAAACTGAAGCAACTTTGTATTATTATCAGTAATGGGATAGTCTTGGTTTTGCAAGCTACTTATTTTGTTAGCTTCTGCCCCGAAGTATTTCTTGTATTAGTGTTTAAGAGCACAATTAGTTTATCATTCATATATTTTGTGGACATAAGCTTTATCCTGCCTATATTCTAGGCACACTATTAGAGAGGATGTTCATTTCCTCAAGGGCACCCAGGGGAGTAACTTCTACCACTAATCTATGCATGTCTTTTCTTCCTGTCTCACAGGACCTCCATGAATCATTTCTTAGTTGTACAAGTGAGGCTAGTAAAAAAGGTGCATAAGGCCCCAAGTATGGTTATGAAAATGGCCCATCTTTGTACCCGGATAAAAGCCCTGAGGTAGAATAGCACCAAAAATTATAATGGAGAGAGAAACTATCACTGAGTATTTCTGCCCACTTACATCTACTTCGTAAGGATTCCAAATCTTCTCTCAGCCATCAGAAAAAAGTCCTACAAAAAAGTGGCTCAAAAATGCCACCTTAACCAAAGATGAGACTGAACAATTTAATTATTAAGTTTCTCTGATAGGCTGCCTGACCATGCTGTATTTTGATATAGCTGAGTCATTTTAACTTTATTTATACCAACCAGGGACAGATTTTGCCTACTCTTACATGGTCCATATGTAGGACTGAACGAGTTTCTTCAGGTTCATAAGATACTCCACGTTGGCTCAGTTTTGGTAGGAGTCATATGTGTGCTCTTTTTCACAAACATGAAAGAAATGCATTAGCTTGAACTTTAATTGAACATTGGGAAAAGTTTGGAGAAGCAGGGATCTTTCCTCCAGGCTGGACTGGAGGGACGGCTCAGATCCTCTCTCTTCCCTTTAGCTGTAAATCTTCCATTTCTTTTGGCATGTGGGAAATATGTGGCAGCTGGAGCTTTGGCTAGGTGTTACGTGGAGCCTTCCAAACTAGGCCTCAATTGTATGGTTGTCAACAACTGTAGGAAGATAATGCCTTTTATTACGTGTGTCTATTCTTGGGCTCCTAGCGCATCTTCCCTTGCATTTCTGCAACCTGACAACGTGCACATGGTGAGCGACCATGGATCAGCTAGTACATGTAAGCCATGGTAACTCAATCACATGTCGAATCTCACATATTACAACATTAAAATTGAACAAAAATGTTGTACGTTCACACAGGTTTTGTTGCATTTACACTTAAGGTTAAATTAGAGCAACTGTACCATGAAACAGAAGTGAACTGATCACTGCATCATTCAAATGCACTTTGCAGCAGATAAGTTGTTTCACCTCTAAAGCACACAGTGCAGTTTTCTATCTACCTATATCCTTCCTTCCTATGTTTTTATGCATATGTGTTTTTTTATCTTACAGATAAAAAAGAAGCTGCTGTGTCCAAAGAACTCAAAAGTAAGAAACTACTGTGCCATAGGTTATGATCTCTTTTACATGTCATGTAGTTTCAAACAGCACGTTTCAATAGTCCAAAATAATAGCTATTGAATTGTTGAAAATACAAAGAAGAAAGTAGCTAAACCGTTTATAATTGAAAAATGACATGTTTAGACTTCAGCTGCCTCCTACTTTCTAAATCCATTCTTATCCTACTTCTAATTCCACATTCGTCTTTGTGACTGACAGTTTTGCCTTCCCCTCTTTTCTATCACTGTCTTCAAAACCAAATGTTTCATGGGGAAGGAAATGTCAAATGAAGTCTCAGCTGAATGTGCTCTCAGTGGCAGCAATTTTGGTAAATGGGCTGAGAAGGCTGAGAAGACTGAGAGTCCAACATGCTGAGGACCACAAAATTTATCTTCACAAATGCAAAACAAGGGCCCTGCCTACCTAGTTACCTCAGATTCAGACATAGACTTCTGAGACAGAAGAGAGGTGGGGGCTGGGCTCTTCTGCATAAATAACTGAAAAATACTCTGAGAACATTGTATTGTTAACAAGAGAACTCTTACACCTTCCTTTTCTACAAATTTGCAAGCATCAATGCCTCAGCTTACTAAGGATAATAAGACAGTTTCACTGGCAAGACTTCATCTTTTCAGATCTCTTTTCTGAAAGTATGGTATGTAAGAAAAATTAGGAAAGCTATGGGCTTTGAAATCGTATTCAAATTCATGATTAAAGAATGCACTGACTCCTGTCTCCATATATGATCTTTCCAGACCTGTATGACAGAAGAATCCCCTCCCATCCTGTTTTACAGAAATTTATTAAAAGATTACTTTTGGCAATCAAGAAAAAGTTATACGTTGGTTTCCTACTCAAATTTTGCAGAAACATTGAACAAAAGATTCAATGGACTTACTCTACAAGTACTGTCTTGTTAGTGAAATAACTGCCTGTTTGCAAGCAGGTCTTTAAGGATCTATTGATTTGGACATATGATTCCTCTCACGGGAGAACTCCCCAGCAGCTGTCACAGCAAAACTTCCCAGCTCCATCGCATAAGTGAAATTTGCAGGGTGAATTTTTCAGCTGAAACTTGTTCGTTTAAAGATGCAGAGACATTAGCACTGAAATAATTGTGAATTACAAACTAAAAAGCATATACTTACAAAAGAAAGTTTAAAACATTGGGCACTTTTGTTTCCATGCTGCTGAAAAGTTAAATAAAAAATAAATAAATTACAGAAGGTTTTGGTCAAAAATATCCTTCCTTTTAATTTTTTTCCTC
This sequence comes from Fregata magnificens, assembly GCA_013389945.1. NCBI lineage: Eukaryota > Metazoa > Chordata > Aves > Suliformes > Fregatidae > Fregata > Fregata magnificens. Next base: position 40,937 of record WAAD01036317.1, on the reverse strand, counting down.
AATTAAAATTATTTTAGTTGCTCAGAAATGAAATGTTTAAAATGAAAATAAAAATCTTGGTAGAACAAAAAGAATCCGAGCTTAATTTGTTTTCACAGATGTTACGAACAAAAAGTAAAAAAACCCTCTTGCTGGCCAGCAAGACCTAGCTGAGAGCTCAGAAGGGAATAAATGCAGGAGTCCTGCAGTTTTGTATTAAGTCCATCTTGTCACTTGTAGAATGTGTGTTGGATCTCCTGCTTCTTCTGCAAAAACAGGCACTCAGGAAGGTAATACTAAGGAGACTCTTCTTCAAGGTCTTCTACATATTTCCCTGACGGAGGGGTGAGCACCCCAAGTAATTACAATGCTGTGATAATAACTAAGTTAGGATATAATTATCTGCTGCAGACTTTTAAATGGATGGAAACAAAACAATCCCACACATGCAAACTATATTTTGTTTTCATTCTGTTTCAAAAGACAATCTGATGCATCTTTTATGAACTTCTCAAAAGACTGGAGGGGAAGAACTCAAAATTACATTCCTGATTTAGCCATATTCTTTTTCTTTGTAATAACACAGTGACAGATGTGAAGGATTAACCAACATTTTTTTGGCATTCTATAATTCAGATTGTGATTAAAATGATTAATTGTTTCCTCTCACAATATGGAAATGTGAATTTTAAGTTAGAGGATTTTCTAGTTGATATAAAAAAATCCATTATGAAAGTGGGTGGAGTTTAGCTTATGGATATATCATGGTTTAAGCACAGTCTGTTTTAATAGTTCCTGAGGATAAAAACAATTAACTAAACACTAGTAAAGAGTAAATAAATACAGTAGGCTAGTTAGGTTCTTCTATCCAGGGCTGAGATTCTCCAAGTCTGCCTGGGGATGCACATACCTTTTGTCATTTGGACCTTCATTCTGCAAGTAAATATCCTACCTCAGCAAAGAGAGGATAGTGCAAATGTTTCATGAAAAGACCAAGAACAGAAGGACTACAGTTAAGCAGCCTGAGAGAGCCTGTTTCTCTGCTAGGAGAACCCAGCAGTTGCTCTTTCAAGTGCAGGATCAAACATGAAGTTGTTCTCCTAATGCTCCTCCATTTCTGAGGATGGAAAGAGAGATTCCTGGCGTAGCCGTGTCTGTGAAGGTACTTTGCAGAAGTAGCCCAATTTCACCTTTTCTCATCAGGGGGAGGTTCAGATTAAGGGAAAGGATGCCACCCTGAATAACTGTGAGATCCCAAGAAGAACCACAGCTGAATTCACAGCAGTAAATCCTTGCCACCTGCCGTAAGCTGGTTCAGGACCTTCTGCTCTTATAGTTGCAAGATCATATGTGCAGGTTCCCAGCCCATAGCTGCTGCCTGAGCGGCAAGGCCATGCCCGAATACCTAGATATGTGCTTTGCTCTGCTTTGCCAATAGATATTGAATTACTAGACAGAAAATGCTAAAAGAAGTGATTCAGTGCCTAAAGGCAAGAGTTTACTAGCCCTTCAGCTGGCTGCTTTGTTGATGCCTTGGAGTTTATTGAAGGCAACTCGGCTCTTTTCTCTTTGGGTGATCTCTTTGTCTTACTCTTCAGTAAAAAAATTGCCACAGGCTGTACCTCATTGGAAGCCTTTCCTCAGATTTCTGGGTTTTTTTAAGATATAACGTTTTGTACTAATCGGTTTAATTTGTTCTCTTTTTTTCAAGAGTCAGAAAAAGCTCCTGCAGCCAAACCAGCCACCAAAAAAGCAGCAGCACCAGGTAAAGGAATAAAATGTTCACATCCAGTGTATTTCTTGTATTCTTGAACCAGTTCATTGCGTCATAGCACCATCTGCTGGATTATACAAAAACCAGTGGTTTGGGTTTTTTTGTCTGTTTTCTCTAAATTATTGTAGTAATTTGTATGTGAAATCTTTGTTAAGAACAACAACATTTGCATTGATCTCTAACATTATGGTTGCTTGTCCTCTCATGGCAGCTGGAAGGTGCCATACTGGGCCATTCTGAAGGGCTTGAGACCAAAAAATGAATCTGACCGATTTAAAACGCAAAATTTACAGAAATGAGTTTCCATGTGAAGCTGTATTTGAGCCCTTCAAGAAAGGGATCTGATTTTTCAAAGTGCTGGTCTCACAGTAGGTTTTACAAAAATGGAGCTTTTAGATAATCATAAATACGCTGTGAAAAGACAAGCAAACTTTTTTAAACAAAATAAGGGCACAAATTCATATCTAAATTCAGATTGGATCATAAAAATCTACAAACTTTTATTGATTTCTAATCTGTTCTGTTTCACGGCCATCTTCAAAAATGCAATGTCACATTTCTGTTTAATTTAATAAAAGCTGATATAATGAATAACAAATATTCAAGATATTTGTAGTTTTACTACATTTTAAATTAACTAACAAAAAAACCCGGAAATTTGCATGTGAAAATGTGATCAATATAAAACCATAATATTATTCTACTCTAAGGTGGGGTGGCTGATGCTGCACTAGGGTCTGTGCTGCTGAGGTGTACTTGGTGCTGGCACCACAGGAGCGGCCAGCCCACTCCCTTTGCTGCTTCTTGCCTCCAGCTGATCCCACTATATGTGGCTATGTGGATCTGGGATCTTTTTATTTTCTTTTCTTTTTTTTCTTTAAGATTGTTCTCTAGTTGTCTTTCTCTAATTCAGACCTTTTCAGTGGTCTATCTCAGAGATCACCTCCACCAAATAAGGGAATAATAACTTGCATCAGTAGGGGAGATTGGGAATTGGTCAAGGATCAGTGCAAGCCAGGAACATCTTCAGTTGCCTCTACCATAAAAGGACTTGCAGCCTGGAATTACAGTCAATATAGGCTAGCATAGGGCATATTGTATAGCTGTACAATGTACTGTGTGAAGCTGGCCTAAGAAGTGCCTTTTCCCCACCGATGCTCCCAGTCCCTGCCTGCTGTGTTTGTTTGACACAGTGTTCTGTTGTGCTAACACAACTGGGAGAACAGTGTAAACCACGCCATTGCCATGGCTTAGAGCTAAAAACTGTCCTAGAAATGTGTGCATGTGGCAGGGTGTTCAGTCTGGATCATTTCAGTAAGTCTGGCTCCACAAACATTTATATCCATGTAACTGATAATTTCTTAAAGCAGCTTTGTTGCCAAAGTGTTTTGTATAGCTAGACCCTTAGATGTCTTGACAGTACACTGCAGAAATTGTTATGTTAGAACCATATGCTTATAATTAATTCATTCCACCTGCTTGTATCCAATATTTGTGTTCATTTTTGAAAAATATTCCAATGAGTCTGCTTGTTGGCAGGAATGGAGATGACAGTAATCTTCTTAAGGTTAAGAAAAGGGGAAAAACTGGCATGGCTTCTTATGGAAAAATAAAATGAGTTTGTCTGTTCTGACACATTTCTAAATATCTAGTTTGCCTTAAAAGCAATAAAGAGCAGTAGGTTTTGACTTCTACATTTTTGTTTCCCCTCCCCAAATGGCACTGTTCTCTGAAAATTAATTTACCCCCAGAATAACTCACCATAGCAAAATATTAAATATGCTTGTTTGGCAACATCATAACTAGACTGCTGCCTATTAGTACAGTAAATTAAATACATCATCCAATTTCATATTTCATTTTCTTCCACGTATCTTATTACACTGCAACCTGTACCCCAGAATGCCTAAAGCTGAAGGTTTAGTCCTATTAACAGACTCAACAGACTGAGAGCACAGCTGGTCATCTTCTAGTGCTTCTACATCACATATGTTCCTGGTCTTAATGTCACTGGTGAAGAAAACGCTGCCTAATACACTGTGCGCTATTTTTATCTCCATATCTTTATACAGAGAAAGCAAAGAAGGTGCATGTGGAATTTGGAAGTCTATGAGAGTTTCTCTGTCTGGAAATTGATGGCTGCTCTAGGAAACCATTCTCAATGAATATCTTTCACTTGATATTCAAAGTGGTTATTTTCAAATGCAGTGGTTTTTCTAAATGGAAAAATTTACCTCTCTGGCATCCATCTGAAGCCGGGCTGGAAAGCATAGTATTTGGCTTTAAAGCAGAACAGTTTCATAGATCATAGAATCATAGAATGCTTTGGGTTGGAACGGACCTTTAGAGGTCATCTAGTCTAACCCCCCTGTAGTGAGCAGGGACACCTTTAACTAGATGAGGTTGCTCAGAGCCCCATCCAATCTGACCTTGAATGTTTCTAGGGATGGGGCCTCCACTACCTCTCTGGGCAACCCGTTCCAGCGCTTCATCACCCTCATCGTAAAAAATTTCTTCCTAATATCTAGCCTAAATCTACCCTCCTTTAGTTTAAAACCATTACCTCTTGTCCTGTCACAACAGGCCTTGCTAAAAAGATTGTCCCCATCTTTCCTATCGTCCCCCTTTAAGTACTGAAAGGCCACAATAAGGTCTCCCCGCAGCCTTCTCTTCTCCAGGCTGAACCACCCCAACTCTCTCAGCCTGTCCTCATAGGGGAGGTGCTCCAGCCCTCTGATCATTTTTGTGGCCCTCCTCTGGACCCTCTCCAACAGGTCCATGTCCTTCTTGTATTGAGGGCTCCAGAGCTGGACGCAATACTCCAGGCGGGGTCTCACCAGAGCAGAGTAGAGGGGCAGAATCACCTCCCTCGACCTGCTGGCCACGCTTCTTTTGATGCAGCCCAGGATATGGTTGGTGTTCTGGCCTGCAAGCGCACATTGTTGGCTCATGTCCACCTTTTCATCCACCAGTACCCCCAAGTCCTTCTCTGCAGGGCTGCTCTCAATCCCTTCATCCCCCAGCCTGTGTTGGTATCAGGGGTTGCCCCAACCCATGTGCAGGACCTTGCACTTGGCCTTGTTGAACCTCATGAGGTTCACACAGGCCCACCTCTCCAGCTTGTCCAGGTCATAGAGATATGCAAATGATGCTATTCTGAAGGGAGAAACCAGAGCTGAAGATATTTCATTACACCAGTCATCTTCAATTACACTGTCTTATGATGTCCCCATCCCAATCGCCACTGCCATTTCCTCTTCTTTCACCACAGTGCATCACCTCCCCAGCTGTGCCAGCAGGACAGGTCTGAGAGTGACCTAGCCTTACAAAATGTTTGTCTATCATTTTTCCCTGAGAAGGGGCACAGGTTTCTTTCACAGGATTTCCTCAGGCACTCCGTGTGTGCTGGGCGCAGACTGTTCTCTGGAGGGTTTCTCAGAGTCAGGGGTGTCGGTGCTGAGCACCTGCTCATCCTGCCATCCTCTGGCACGACAGCTGCCTGGGAGGGAAACCTCCCCCCTTACCCCCATCCCCGGGAAGAGCTCCCACACCACGTCACGTATCGCACCCCGCAGCTATCGCTAACTCTCTGCCGGCTGAGCGGTCCAGGTGTCAGCGGTAGGGAACTGACACATCACACCTCAGCTTGGTAAGTTTGCTGGGTCTGTTTTGGCACCACGAGGAAAGCGAGTGCATGGTGGTGCAGGGCAGGGAAGGGAGCACAGGCTCAAACCACACAGGGAGTGTTTGCAACTGAATTAACAGAAGGGTGACTGGCTTCCCCGGCAGGCAGCAAGGAACCTCGGTGCCACTGAGCCTCGCACGTTCCCTTCGCTAGGGTCAGGGATGGGAATTGTGGCTGAGGTCTCTGAGTCCTCTCATGGGATAGCTTCATATTGTACACAATGCTCCTGCACCTTCTTTAAGCACCAGTGATAACGCTTCCCCTTGATGAATTGCCTGATTTAAAAATCAGATCTAACTCTTTTCAACACTGTAATAATTAAATCCTAATTGCAGCTTAGAATTTCCCTGGAATGGTCTTGCAATTTTTAATTTAATTTTACAGTATGTTTAACAGATTTTGTACTGTCACTTAACTGCCTAATTACTGATTTTTAATGCTTAATTTTTCCCATCTTCCTCTCCACACACGTGCAAAAAAAAAATCTTATTCATTACTCCCTTTGGATTCATAACAGAAACTCTTTCTGAGCACCGTTTCCCCTTTGAAAATCAGCAAAATTTAGTTTGGACGCAGAAAGAATAAAATAAATATGACAGACAAATAGACAATTTTAAGTGCTCATTACAAGGGGTAATGGCTTTAAACTGAAGGAGGGTAGATTTAGATTTGATAGAAGGAAGAAATTCTTCACTATGAGGGTGGTGAGGCACTGGTGAGGTTGCCCAGAGAAGTTGTGGATGCCCCCATCCCTGGAAGTGTTCAAGGCCAGGTTGGATGGGGCTTTGAACAACCTGGTTCTAGGTCTAGTGGAAGGTGTCCCTGCCCATAGCAGGGGGGTTGGAACTAGATGATCTTTAAGGTCCCTTCCAACCCAAACCATTCTATGATTCTATGATTTTAGGATGTCAGCTGCATCCAATCTCTCAAACTGACTCTGCAGTTGTGCTAGAATTATTAATATTTTATTATGCCTCTGATTTTTCCACTGTTGTTAAGAAGCAGAAAGAAAGAAAAAAAGCACATTATGTAGGAAATAAGTTCATGAGGTAAGTACAGAATATTAGAATGCAGGCTACACTGAAAAACACAGTCAGAGGATCGGTTTAAGAGGTTCAGATCACTCTGCCTAATGCAGGAAGAACTGTTCTACTGGTGATGGGAAGTATTTACTTAAAAGACAAATTATTTTGATTCTTGGTTCAAGGTGAACCACAGCAACTAAAATGGAAGCAGGGAAGAATCTTTGTACTTGCCATATGGTATAACCAGTGTTATTCTACTTAAAAAGAAAGAAATAACACAAAGTTTATGGGACAGCACGTATGCTTTAAAATGGAGGAAAGGTTTGTTAAGGAGCTGGACTCGTTGGTTGTCTTTTAATGACCACCTATAGGAGAGAATTAGGTAGAAAGGATGCTAAAACTATGTAAATGTTACAGAAGATTAATAAAATTCAGCACATCTATTGAATGATTTACCAACAGAGTGGAACAGGCAAAATTATCATGGATTCTTTTTCAGGTTTCTCACAGTCAGGCAGCTCTCTCAAGTCACACGTCAGGGATGTATTTTAGTAACACCACCACACCCCCTCCATCATCCATCCACCTACTTATCCTCTTCTCGTGTAGATATATCACCCAAGAGAAGAGACATCAAAAACCAGTGTAAATTGTATGTTACACTCCCCCATGTAAGTACTTTTGGAAAGAGGAAAAGGAGACAAACAGTGTTTCTTTCTCTTTCTCTCTCACCATATGTGAACACAGCCCTAGTAGAGTTTGCCATCCTGCAGTCTCTTCACAATCTTATGTCTGCGTGCCTCTATGTGCCCTGAAATTTCTCTTTATAAGCAGCCACTGCCCCTGGTTTGCATCTCTGCAAGTATTTGTGTGGTACTGGTGTTACCCAGCAAATTCTTCTTGTAGCTGGCATGCTCTGTTCAGTTTTCTAGTCCCCGATGTTAACCCTCTTAGAGTTTTTCATAAAGTAAACACAGCCATTCTCAGGGTTTATTTCCTGGGTTTACAGTTTAACTCTTCAGGGACAAATGATAGAGGTAGCTTATTGCATGCATGAAGATAGGCTTTGCAGTTTATTTCTGGACAAAATAAATCTTTGCTCAGGTAGCAGGTGAATATGCAGTGGTAAACAAAATAATGAAACCCTACCTGTGTAAATCCTACTGCTCAGGGTCCTTGGGTTTAGGTTCAGGATCGTTCCATAGTCCTTTTGAATCGCAGAGGCTTTCCTTTTGGTCCAGGTTAGCATAATTCTTCCTCTCTCCCACCTTAACTCTTTGGGTAGTTAAATATCATATCTTCTCTGACTTACTCTGTTTCTTTCTGGTTTTAAAGGGAGAGATATAGGCTTGGCTGTCTTTGCACATTAAGTGGAAATTATCTGATCTCAGTCCCCAGTAACCTGTAGAAGCGTAGGAGAAACTGCGTCTTGGTCCTCACTTGTTTGTCCCAGAGAGCTTCCACTAGGCTTAGTGAAGCCTCACATCTGACTCTGCTCCTGGTTTGCCAGGAATGCACTATACCCTCAGCAACTAAGACCTTGCTGCTATTGCAGTAGCCCGTCACTCAGCCACTTCTTAATATCTGCAGGAATCTATTATGTGGATGGAGACAAATTCCACAAATCATTCCAACCCACTGACATTTTCATCCCAGCTCAAGCCTGAGAAACTATTGCGGACCAGGAGGTCTTAAATTGTCCACAGGACTGTGTAAATTGGATCATTATCTGACTCTGAATGGGAATGGAAAAATGAATTCTTGACTTATGCCACAACATATGCCCTCAAAGAGGAGGAATTTTCCAATGTTAGAAGATTTTACTTTACAAGCTTGAATTCTTTACATACAGGATTTATTTAAATAGAGTGTGAAATAGCTTATTTTACGCTAAGCTTTCTAATCTGAAATCCAGTTTTTATTCCCCAATTTTTAAAATCTTTTTGAGTAAATGGCCTAGAATTCAGGATATTTTTGCTACTTTTGCTAGGATGTTGAAATGCCCAGTCTCATAACCTGGTATACTACTGTTGCATTTATACCTTCCTTACAGTATCCTCTGTTTCAGGATCATACAGAGTGAAAATAATTTCCTATAATTCTTTCACATTGTAGTGAACTGTGAAGACACTTGTACTAAAAATGCAGCCTTGTTTCTTTTGTTATTACCAGATATTATTAAATGCCACGGTCCAGTTTATTCAATGCAGCAAAGTACCATTGTATTACTAACACAAAAACGGCATTACTTTAAGAGCAAGGCAGGGGGAGCAAGTTAACTACAAAAAAGAAATTATTTAGTACATGGAAGTTACAATAATGAGAACAAAAGAGGGTGAAAATTAAATGCTATTTAAATACAAATCAGACCTAAAAGTCCTTTGTTCTAAGGCTGGCAATCTTTCATAGCCCTGAAGTTGTTCCATGATTTAGTGCACTTTTGGCAAGAACTGGGCCCAATTTCAGCAAAGCACTTAACATATCTTTAACTCTACCTTGAGTCAGCAAAGCATTTAAGCACATGCTTAAGCTTTGTTGAATCCAGACTATCACATACGCTATGTATATGATTACCTTCCCAGGTATTAGTCTTTTGGAAGTGGTACTACCTTTGCTTTGCTAGAAAGGGAATAAATCAGCCTCATCTTGATCGCTGAGACCATTATCAAAATGGTGTTTGATTTTCAGGGGAGCAGTGGTGTCAATTGCAGTTTTCTGTACCATATATTATTATATTACATCTACAATTTATGATGTTCTTGGGTATGGCAGTGCTATGTTTTAGAGAGAGTGCAAGTGGAAACACAGCATGCTTCACTGTGATGTTTCTTAAATATGAATTTTCTCACATCGTCATACAGGTCTGCATCAACTACAGATTTGAAAGTTTCTGTATTAAGAAGTTGCAGTCCAGTATCATAAGTACAAAACAAGTCATTACCAATGCACGGTACCACTTTAGTCTGCAAAGTGCCACAAATAATCTGATGAGCTTTTTCTCTTCTATAACAGCTGCTTGGAGTGCCCCAGTTTGGAGCTTTACGTATTTTAGAAACAGTGGTTGCCGTGTCTATTTCGTGCATACAGTAGACTCCTCCCAGCACTTTATTGACTGTCTGAGCTGCACACTTCTCCTAGCGCCTTCTGTCATTGTCCCCCTTCATGATGCTGCCTCTGCAAATACCCTGTAAAATAGTTGCTTGTCCTGGTTATGGCAGTCAAAAAAGCCTTTCGAAATAGTTAACCACATACGCGTCCTTTGACTTGTGCTCTGAGAGCAAATATACCAAACCTTTTGCTCACTGTCTCATTCAAACCTACTCTTTTTGGCTAAACGACATCAGTACCCAGCTCTAAGTCAGGAGCTACAGTTAGAGCTCCTGTACTAAGTTCATTAACTTTGAATTAAATTTATCCCTTTAGCATCTCATTGCATTAATTTTTAGGGTCTATTGTTTTTGTTACTGAATTAGCTAATTTAATTTGCACATCATGTTTGCTTAATGACAGGCAAAACCTAGAACTGGTATTTACTTCAAAGTTTTCTTTCTCTTCTGAAATGTCTGTTCCAGACTCATATTCTCAATGGGTTTACAGAGCTTGAAGCAGAAGTCCTTCCCTTGCCAAAAGAAGGTGGTGTATGAACAAGTTAAAGCATAAGCAAGTAGTAACGGCTGAGTGCCATCCAAGCTATGACCACCCTCAGTGGGTATGCTCTTGTCATAAATCAATTACAGAGTAATATGACTCATTTTACCTCAGTGAGAGAAAATTGAATTACTTTCACCTTGCTGTGGTCTGTGGGCACACATACAACTGCTACACCTGATCTCATGCTAAGTAATCTGCCACACTGCTTGTTGCCCTCCTTTGAGAAGTTCCACCTGGAGTGATGCCTCCCTAGAGGTGCTCCTGGTTCAAACAGATGTCA